>WURS02045210.1:0-11132 GCA_011762765.2 Rhinocypha anisoptera | reverse complement strand
GAGAGAGAGAGAGAGAGAGGGAGAGAGAGAGAGAGAGAGAGAGAGAGAGAGAGAGAGAGAGAGAGAGAGAGAGAGAGCCACCGCCCCAGGTGGCCAGGACTTCAAGGAGTGAAGCAGGTACCAGACCGGCCGCGACGCAACCAAATGCGAGCTGGGCTTGTTACATAACCGGTGCCATTTTGGTCTCATTCTCCTGAGAGAAGCTCTACTCAGTTTGGCGGTGACGTTATGCAGTCGGGGGGACGGTGGGGGAGACGCCAGTGTGCTGCTGCTGCTGAATGGTATTGCCACTCTCTGTACTGCCGTGGTTGCGCAATGGGCGCCACAGCAGGCGGGTGGACGAGAGGCACCGAGGTGCGGGCATTGCGCGACTGCATCCCACCCACCAATTTTGGGTAGAAATGTTTTGATCAACAGAAGCTACCCATTGCAAACTAATTTTGCACTGTTTGACGTAGTGTGGCGTTCGGAGCGAGACATTGTTGTTTCCTTACCCAACCCAACCAATTTTGCCAAGTTGTGCACAGTTTGACTAGTGACTAACAAAGGGAGAGTATCCGTATGGTGGTAGTGAATGGTAAGCGAGGAAGGACTGTAGCAAGTTGGTGGCGCGCCTCTCCACTGCGCCTCCCAGCCAGCCACAGGGCGAGTTGTTTTCGCAATTGACGGCCCGAACAGCGTAGAGCTGGCAGAGTGGGCCTCCGCACTCTGCAGAGCTGCGGGAGAGGTCGTCGGGTGAAGTGAAGTTGACGACGCTTGTCCACTGGACACACCACGCCGCGCTTGCTCTCACCCTGCCTTGTCTTTCAACGAACTCAACAGTGACCCAACAAACCAGTGGATTGTTGGTTCTCCCAAACGGACTCTCATCGCTCTCAAGGAACAGTCCAACCACACTTCAACCCGTCACTGACCTCTCTTGCATCATCTCTTCGGCCGTGGATTCTCCCGAGCATCTTCACCTCACCCTCCTCTTCTCTGTCTTGCTAGTTTCAACGTCTACTTAAGAGTGACACCCAATTCTTGGTTGTTGATGGCTCTACACTATGGTTCAATCTGTTCCGCTTTACAATTGACGCAAGACCCGTGTCCTCAGTCCGAGTGAACCTCAAAGTCCGGGTGGCAGTGTACTTCGGGCGAGTCATCGGTCGGAGGGCGCCACATTTCGGACGCAATCCCAATTACAATTGGAGTGAGAAATCATCCGACGTCATCGCCCCCCTACTCGGTGCAATCGCGCGCGCCACTGCTTCTCGCGTACCCGTGGTAGCGGCACGCCAGTTACGCTCCTTACACCTCGGCGAGCCCTGCAAAGAGGAGAGACAAAACTGCTCAGCTTGTATGCTACCAGAGACGGCATCAATTCAATCACCTTGCAAATAACAACACAGTCGTCTGATCGGACATTGTTCCGCCTCTTTCGAGCCTTGGTCGAGGTCTAACGCTTCTCTCGCCGGCCATATAAAAGCAAGATTTGCCACTTGCACAGCTTCCACTCCGACTTGCGGCCTCGTGCGCCTCTCAGTCGCAGTCGGGACCCTCTGTGTGACACGTGTTGGATGTTTCTGGTGTTTTTAAGTACCATCACAAGTGACAGTGGCAGTCAGTCGAGAGTGATACCTCGAGCAGTTAACTTTACCAGCACCCTTCTGTCAACTACCAGAACCACATTGCAATATTTATTTTCGAATAATACTTATAATATTTATAATAATAATACAAACCAACAATATGAGCACGGAGTTGATAAGTCGTCATGTGCCTCGCATATCGGAAGATTCCAATGGTTCCAATGATGTTGACATGTTGCTCAGCTCAGAGGGCTTGGCCAAGTCGAGTCGAGTTGGCCCAGTGGTACCCGAGTCGGTGGACGGCGTGGAGCGGTCGGGCTCGGGGGTGCATCACCACCACTATCACTACTTCTACCACCATCACTTCCACCACCTCTCTGGTCACCACCATTCGAGCACGCCACAGACGGCACAACCCTCTCGACCCACCCTCCAGTTACCACCATCTTCGCGTCCTTCCTCACATTCTCAGAGCTCGGCAAAAAACTCACCGGGCACGGTGTCCGAGCCGGACTCGGCCAACTCCATCTCGGGCCTGAGCTCACCTTCCATATCACCTTCACCCACCACCGCTACACCATCGCTGTCCAGTCTGAACACCTCAGCTTTGGTGCGCACCATCTCCAACGGATCTACCTTCGGACCGATCCCCAATTGGCCGCTGAACTGCTTGACGCAGGACACCTCGAGCGACCGAGTGTTACCAGAGGTCGAACAGGCGGACAGGTCCACACGTGTTCCCAGTCCCACCCAGTCTAGTGAGACTAATAGTGCCACGGAATCCATATCTAGTTCCGACCCGAGTCCGAGTCAAACTAGGCCTCTCACCAGCAACACTACTACAACCACCATCCAAGCAACGCCAACGCAATTGAGTTTACCTGAACTCGAATTGCCCGTGGTCTTTGGCGACCACTTCATTCTGACCAGTCAGATTGAAGCCAGTAATCTGTACCGGTGTCTGGACACGGATTCCATGGAGGAGTTCTGTTGCAAAGTACGTTGAGTTGGTAGAACCAGCTAGACAAATTGTGCAGGTCAGCCGGCTAAGACAGTTGCATTGATTGGTAGTGCGGCTAGTCACTCGGCACAGGTCAAGCCACTGCTGGCGCCTGTTGCCGGGTGCATTGCTCCACTTCTGCATGACGACTGACCTGACGCGCTCGGCCTCTCTGCGAACAATGGCCAGGCGGCCATGTAATAATCCAAAAATGTGGTGAACTCTCTTTTAATGGTGCCTCTCACTCTTCCTGTCACAGGTAGTACTGAGCAAGAACTACTACGATTTTCTCTCGCCACACCTTCGTATGGATGGTCACGAGGGTATCAATCAAGTACACAAGATTGTAGTGGGTCGTGTTCACACCTTCATTCTCTTTCCACCCTCTTTCGGCGACCTCCACTCGTACGTACGCAACAAGCGCAAGCTGCGCGAATGGGAAGCTATGCCACTGTTCCAGCAAATTGTCCAGATCGTGGCTGACTGCCACTCCAATGGCATCATCCTGCGCGATCTCAAGCTAAGAAAGTTTATATTTAGCGACAAAGAGAGGTAAGACAATTGGACATCGGGCGCCATCGATCGTTGCTTGCTCACCTCGCTTCTCTCTTCTCTCTATCTGGCAAATTAGGACACAACTCAAGCTGGAAACCCTGGAAGGCGCAGCTCTGTTCGAGGAGGACGACACGCTGGCGGACAAGCATGGCTGCCCAGCCTACGTCAGCCCGGAGATTCTTTACTCAAACGCCTACTCGGGCACCGCAGCCGACTGTTGGAGTCTTGGTGTGATCCTCTACACGATGCTAGTGGGCCGGTACCCGTTCCACGACACCAACCCGTCGGTGGTGTTTTGCAAGATCCGACGGGGCACCTATTGCATTCCAGAGAGCCTTTCGAAGCAGGCCAAGTGCTTGATCCGATCTTTGATACGCATTGACCCAGCGCCGCGCCTGTCGGCTGATGACGCACTGGCTCACCACTGGTTTCAGACGACGCGTGCCACGCCACCTGTGACCAAGCGGACCACGAGCAGTAGCCATACAGGCAGCAGCCACCACTCGTTATCATTGCCCACCGCCCCCTCTGCCACCTCACCACCGGCAGGCCGAAGCTTGGCCATGTCGCCCTGCTGTCTCGGACCTGCCACCGCCTCACCTTCACTCGACCAAATCGTACCCGATCTCATGCACCACTGAAATTGTATGGAGTTTAGAACAATTCTGGCAATTCCGTACAAATTTGGTACAAAGCCCACCCCGCGCCAGTTGTGGCGCTGACCCCAGTGAGAGTTGGACCCATCGGTGTAGAGAGATGCCCCCGTCCCACCAGTCAAGTCAGTGTGATCGACTCTTCACCTGTGTTCAGCCAAGTCCCGGCAGATATTGTTGCACCGCTTCCGTTGTGTGTACTTGTTGTGTCGTTTGCTGTGACCACCGCGCACATGCCACCATCGGCCAGACAAGCCCACCGCAACCAGAGCCCAGTACTTGTGTCGCAGTGCCATCTACATAATACTTGTCAACAATTGCATGCTAGCAGAAAAGTTTGATTGATTACAATTTTTCTGGTAGTGCAACGGTGGCCAGCAACCGGTGATAGTGGAGCTGGCAGCCGGTGATGTGCTAGTATTGAATTGTTGAGCACTGCGGCAGAAGTAGTACTAGTTTGCGCGTTCAACGCGCTCTGGCCGGGCACCAGTCCGTCCGTCGGTCACCTCATCCACTTGTTCTTTTCCCTTTGTCACATATTGAGCTAGAGGAGCTATCTCACTACTACATCTCACTCGCTTCCATTTGATCCGTGTGTTGTTGCTTAACTGGGCCAGCAAGCGCTGACAGACAATGTTTCTCACTGACAAGCAAGCTATCCCAGTGTGCGACTTGTTTTTGTTGTACAAAAGAGCACACATAGGACACCGGTGTTGCATGCATCACCACCATCGCACAGTGACACACTTCATAGCATCGTCTATGAAGTGCTTTTTCTCAAATAAAAAGAGAATTTCATTGCGCCCACTCTGTATCGACTCACCAAGTGGATCTACTTGGCGCGCGCACGGTGTCGCCGTGTTGCCGCCCGGTGCCACTTGTCTCCGCGACCTTAACACACTTCACCTTGGCGAGGTCAGTCGCCAACTCTCCGAGCATTGTTCTCACTCTTCTGATTAGTCACTCGTCAGTGATTGGTCCCAAGTTGCCTGGATCGAGCACGAGCTGTATATCAAATGTGGCTGATTTACACGCCATCCACTTGTTGCAACAAGTATACTGGCTCTCGATGAGTTGGATGGGTATGGTGAGGTCAATAGCTATGTGCGACGATATATTGTCTACATATGGCTTGTCCAATGACCTGTTCCATTTGGCTGTTCTTTTCGTCGTCTAACATAGTTCGCCATGTCGGAATTGCAGGCGGACAAGTTACGGGTGGATCTATTGCACGATTTGTGCCGGTGTTCAGTAACTTGGTCGCCTCCCACGTTGGTGAGAAGTAGATTACCGCGCATAGTGTCTCGAGATGACATCGTGCCTCCACCGCCAAGAGTGGGTCGGGCAAGTGCGCAACTGGCACAACAGTGCACAAGGCTTGCAGAAGTGCGATGTGTTCGGAGCTGTCACGGACAACCCAACACTTGTGGCAGCAGTGTCGTAAAATAACTTTAGTAGTCCCCATGAGTATTCCTCTAGTGCAATCAGGTGAGTCTGAATGTGTTTCAGAGAAAGTACATTTAATAGGGTTCAAATTTTCAAACCACGGTCATAGTTTAGCCATATTTAGGGGTAAATTGTTGAAATTTTCAAAATAACTGCACAAGTGTTGGGTTGCTTCGTGCCAACATTGCTGCGAGCCTTGCGCATGGCGCACCACTCAACTCAACACAATCGCCCAGTGATATTGGCCTCATTTCGACCAGACGTCTCGCCCTCACCTCGCTATTTCCTAGTTCCACTGCTTTGCTCTCCAACAGCCACACTCTTCCTCATTCTTGGCGTGCACCACACAGAAGTGGTGCACTGGCCAAGCAGTGGCCTGTCACCTCGCCGGTCGGAAGTAGTGCTCCTGGAGCATGTTTAACACCAAGGTCGAAACAAGTTGTATACGATAATGCATTTTTGTCGTTTATTTTATCACCTTTCAATAAAATTATATCATTTTTCCGTAAATGTATTTTTTACATGAGAATTGTTTTAATTAAAACAACTTTTATATAGTTTTATATTGATAGAGTTGCAGTTACTTTGGATTTAAAAAAAGATATACATGTAAATTAAGTTTTTTTTCAATTGACTAGATGGCGGAAAAGTTTTAGAACAGCATTTACACTTGTAGGTAACCATGATCTTGCTTGGCTGGTTCAAGAACTTGTATTCTGAAGTTGGTTTGGGTGGCAGCATGGCATTGAGCTTTTGTTCGAGTTTGGTGAACCCGATCCCAATCGTACTCACCAATCTTGGCTTTGACTATCCATCGCAGTAGAGGAAGAGCATTTTTTAAGAAGACGCGATGAGGTGTGTGAATGTGGAGAGTTAAACAGTTAAGCAACACAAGTCAAATCAAACGTACCACCGGTATTCTTATCCGGAAGCAAAACAGTAATCCCCGGCTTGGTCCCTTTTGGTGGATAGAACCCCGCCTTAAGCAATTCTGAAAAATTGCTAATCTCTTGCTCTAGGATCAACAACCGACAAGAATCCAGTTCTGCTTTGCCGGTGAGGTGCATCAGCTTTGCAAGCACCTTCTGGACTTGCTTGTCGGTAGGATTGACCCATGTAGAGTGCTCTGGATGCTCTTATCACTCACTTCAGAAGCTTCAGACTCTTCTAACACTTCTCATGTGGACAGTTTGACTCAACCGGTGTTAGCTTAATTATTTTTGTTCCATGTGACATGTTAGAAATGACGTGTGTGTGTGTGCGATGCAAACTGTCCACATGAGAGAAACAACCGGAAAAGATGAAAAAGTTAGATACAACCTAATAGGTGAAATTAGGTTTTTTTATCGAAACACTATTTTTACTACGGTAAGTTCTAGTGCTTTGTTTTTGTTTGCTTGATAATGCCTTCTACCAATGGTGCTAGCTTACCGCTGGGTTATCGACATAGTCGCCATTGTGGCAATGAAAACTGTCGAACAATCACTGTACTGCAACAATGCGACTATGTCGACAACCCAGTCGTACGCTAACTGCCACTACTAGTCGATTGGTTCGAGTGGTGCTCCTGGAGCACGCCTTTCCAATGTCACAGCTCACCTCAAGTACGTCACTGATCGTCGCTTCATTGGCAAGTTGGCAGGAGACTGGAGAATGGCTAGTTTGTCACTCGAAGGCAGTCCACTGACTCAGCTCGTTGACCGTCGATTTCAAAGTCAATCGAGCTGCAGTTTGCCTTTTCTGCCTAAATCAACCAACACTGTGACTTAAACACGATTCTGTGCACTTATTTGAACAGTATGTTTGGGTTACACAAGGTGTTGATCTAACCAAGTTTCCAAACATTTGCAGGGTAGCGCCACACTACTCTCCACGTGTCTTGGGCTGAGCCTTTCTCCGGGTAGACAGTACTTTTACCTAGTGGCCTACTATTAATAGCGAGAATGCGCGCTGCAAACTTTCCACTGCTTTCTCATTAACACGTGTTAGAGGATGGGCTTGCTCGGCACGTCTTTGAACACACTGAGTTGCACACAGACACACACACGAATTGTCTCTCTGTTGTGTGCTTGGTAGTTGGGTGCATGGCTTGTGCAAGAGTGACGACAACACACCGGTGAGTATGACTGGCATGAGTGCTATAGCTGTAAAGTGGCACTACCGGTGCATTTGGGTCTGTCCAACTATACTCGCTGGTGGCTGGAAGCTACTCGGTCAATGCCAAGCTGGTCCTTTCTCCCTAACACCAAAATGCTTGGGTGCCTTGACAAGTGACGCGTAAGAGCCATTAAAGTTTGAATTTTATCACAAAGAAAGAACTTCTTTCAAAGTGACATTGATAGTGAGAGGGATGTTTCGAAATGTTGGCTACTTCCGCTTGTGGGCACAAGTTTGCCCTGGGCAACGAGCAAGGGCAAGAGGGGAACCCTGCCGCGCGTCTCTGACGAAACTCGTCCTGGTCGTCCCCCCAAGATTGATGAAATGGAGTCAGTGGGCAAATGTGGCTTGTGATGTGAGACACACGCTCTTTCTCCCATGTGTGTGTGAGTGTGTGTATGATGCTGGACACAAACGCGCGCGGCACGTACACCACTGGTAACGGTTACGCAATCTGGTTGCCGAGTCGATTTGTGCGTCGAGTGCAACGTTGCGACATCTCACTGGCCGAACCAGGGTGAAATATTGGCACGAAAAGGAGAAGAGAGAGAGAGAGAGAGAGAGCAGGAATTGCAACCCGAAGTGAAGACACACCCGGTCAGGAGTTGATGCACGTTACCGAGAAAGGTTCTGTGTGGTGGTCATGTCGAAACGTACGTTAGCCGGCAATCTACCTAAAAATGGCTCTGTTGCCAAACTTGCATGACTAGCAATGAAGCAATGCAATTCTTGGCCAACTGGAGAGACCAACTGGAGTGAGATAGAGTGAGCACCACCTCGATGCCATTGTGATGGCCATCGAGATCACCCATTATAGATGGAATCTCTAACATAAGCTTGCATAAGGCAGCTAGAGGCATCGAGCATTTCCGAGTGACTTCACCGCTGTGCTTGGGTATTTTGTGTTCAACATTTTGCCTTGCCGATGTGTAAAGACTGACGCGTCCATTCATCCACGCGCGCGCCAACGAGCAATCGACTTGAGCAATCGCGAGTATCATTACCGATAACGCAACGTTTCGTTTCGAGTGCTTGATTGCCTAAAACCAGCCGGGAAAATCACGGAGACACGCGCAGGCCAGTTTGGCCCGGTCCTCAATTGCCACAGCTATTCTCAACTGCACATCAACTGACCAGCACAATTGTCTTGAACTTAACAATTACATACATTCTTGAGCTTTTTTCTTTTAATTACTTTACACTCTATATGGCAGCTAGCGTAGATATATGATAAGTGACTCGTGAGTCAATCTTGCACTTGACACACCGTGGGTGTCCAATCCATCGAGTGAATCAATATCAAGCTCGCGCGAGCATTTGGCAAGATTGGAAAGATTGGCATATCGATAGTGACTCAATGTATTGCCCAACGCACATCTTAGCGTGGAAGAGTGAGTCAGAACCAGGAAGGTGTGTTCGCGTGCTCAAAATAAGTCTGCAGGCTCTGTTGTGTCAAGGTGCCCGTTGTGAGTACGTTGGCAATGTAAGTGGTGAGCGCTCTCCATCTGTCACGAAGTGGCACGTCCAAGGAGGAAGGAAGCAACCACGAGGCACGGGTCAAAGCACCTGGCCGCAATCCAGTGCCGGCTCGGAAGTGGATTTCTGCTCCTATCACCGCCAACACTGTCCCATTCTACCTGGCAATACTGGGAAACTGATTGACACCGACTGTGGTCAAGCAATTCAAACAATGCAAAACACTTCTCCGTGTTAAGATGTGCCTCTTGTCACCATATACCCAAATTTATCTAATTCTATTCAAATCAGTTTTTCTCTCACTAGATAACTCTATTGATATTTTTTCTACTAACTAATTATTACCTCTTATATGTGTTCAGTATAATATTATTTAATTTTACGTTATCAACAGCCCTTAACTTTCTTAAAACACTCGTAAACGTTGAGTAGAGTTATTACATAACACAAGAGGGATTGGATTAAATTGAAACATTCCCGGATATGTTATGTTATTTATTTATAAGAAGATTACAAGAAGAAAGGAAAAAATGATCAAAGACAGCACCGAAAATACACTTAAATTAATTAATATTCAAACAAAAGACAAGGTGCTTATGATAACTAATTTATCTAATTGAATTATAGTTAACAACTCATCGCAAATAAGGGAAGCGGAACAACAAGAGAAAGGAGAATCAATGTCGTGTAGGACACGATACAATCTCGCAGCGCTAGTTTGTGTTTCATTTGGATTAGTGGACGTCCTTGTGCCACCCAGTACGCGTTGCAGAGGCGGGCGTTGATTGCGCTCGTCATCAGATGTTTTTTTGTGTTTCTCAGCTCACAAGCACGTGTTCGATCTGCGCCAAACCAGTTAGTTAGTCACTGTGTAATACTCATTCTAGGTCTTGTATCATTCCGCGAAATTCAATTTGATTAAGGATGAGTGGTGTCACTGCCACTCCGGCAACAGTTCTGGCGAGATGGAACTGGTTTCGTAGCAAGCAGTTGGTTTACCAGAGGTTGCCATAACGCACTCCATGCGATGCTTGCTGTTGGCAAATATTTACTGTCACATAGAACAATCTCTCTACCGGCTAACACGAATCTGAGCATACAAGCCTTTCTTAATCGATTAGTTAATCTAGTATTTCGCATTTTAGTCACTTGTTCTAACTGTGATATGTAACGATTGCTGGCGATCTTTACCAAAATAGATCGATTATACAAAAAAATTGCTGCTCGACATGTATGATATGTGGGTGTGACCAGAAGTATCTTGGGGCCGACGGAAACATTTCAATACACCTTTCTAAGTAACTAATTTTAATTGAAAAAGAAAGGAAAATGAGAGAGAGAGAGATAGGAATTGTCCCAGTTTAGACGAGAAACCGAAGGTTTGGATGTGGATGTTCCGAACAAACAAAATCTCCAATTACTTGTACATTGTACGTCAATTCCGTCAAGAGAACAATTTTCACAGATAAAGGTGGGTCAGCTAAGCAGTGTAGAATTTGCCAACATTGTTTTTCCCGTTCAAAAAACCTATTCAATAGACTCTGGCTGTAAGGAAAAGACCATATGGCTACGGTCAAAGCAATTCTTCTTATACAGAATGTGTGAGCCACATGTGACGTACAGCTTTTTAGGTAACGAGCAAATTTTCAAGTAGTACCCAAATGTTACATATGACTCAAACTTTACATATGGGACACATATATTTCCATACATTTTTCTGGTTCAAATAGTGAGGGTCCGAGTGATAGCTCAACCCCTCTACACAGCGACTGGTTGACCTTCAGAAAAGAGGTGCGCACGCACCGGAGGATCATTAGACGGAATGCGTTGCGGGTGTTGTCGACTGTATGCCGCTTGTTTACGACTCTGTACCGCGCGCGAGTCGACTGGCGTCACTCGGATTGTTCTCTTTCGCAATCGCCCGTGCCCAATCTGCTCTGTCGGTGTACTGAGTTGAGAACCCAACCAACTTACGGTAAGTTCCCATCTGTTTGACAAACGCGTGCCACCGGCGAACCGAACCGTAACCGAATGACTGTTGAATCTCACTCTAAATGACTCAGTGCGGCGCCATGGCTGCTGCAGCCAATACGTCACATCGTGAGCTTTAAGCAGTGCAAGCACTTAAGCACTTTAAAAGCCCCCGCCAGTGGCGGGGAAAAAAGTTTGATCCACAATCCAGCGATACCATGTCTCACACTATGTAAAACTATGTATTTACCTTTAAAAAGTTTGGGTCACATTCCAACACCAAACTTGATGCAGCAGATCGAA
>WURS02045199.1:0-11133 GCA_011762765.2 Rhinocypha anisoptera | reverse complement strand
TGCAGGTCATTACTATATGCTGATGATACTACATTCATTCATGATTTAAAAGATTTATCAAATACAAATAACATATCCAATAAGGTTATTTCAGCAGTGTTAAGGTGGTTTTTGGCAAATGGGCTCACCATAAATGAGGAAAAAACCCAGTTGGTGAGTTTCTCCCTGGGCCCCTTGCTGAGTCATAATGGCATGCTAAAGCTATTGGGTTTTGAACTTGATTCTAAACTTATTTGGAATTCACGCAGCATCAGCCTGCTTTAAACTGTCAAAAGCAACATATATCTTGAGGAAACTAGTTAGGTTACTCCTTAGACTAAAAGCCATGTTTTGCCTTTTTCCATTGTCATCTGATTCAGGGTATAGAACTATGAGGGCATACCTCAGACTCAAAAGACCTGTCTATAATTCAAAAGAGGGCTGTGAGGATTATCTCTGGAGCACAAGCAAGGGAGCACTGTAAACTTATATTTATTCAGCTGGGTATTATGACACTTTATGTTCATTACATTTATAGAGTATTATGTGAAGTAAAAGAAAATCTCAATTCCTTGGTTACTGGAGTAAATTGCATCACCATTTGACCCAGATGACAGAGAATCTAGTTGTGCCCCAGTGCTATCTAAAACCAGGGATGCTTTCAATGTGCTTAAAATATGGTTGTTCATTAAATGACCCCAAGATGCAAGACATGTAAGCCTTTCTAGATTTAAAAAGGTATTCTACTCTTGGCTTGTATCAAAAGCCTTCTATTCAACTACTGAATTCCTTGAATGTGCCAGTCCTGTTATTAATTTTTAACCTGTGCCATCTTTCATTTTTCTTGTATGTGACAAAGATTATTGTAATGTATTTTGCTAATGTCAAACAATAAATTATTATTATAGTAAACAAATTATCTCTGCAACCTCAAATTATCATTAAACTATCATATTTGTAGATTCTCACTTTCTCTCTTCAAAACTCAACCCTAAAACCACTTTGTTGCATCTTTGAGACAGATAACAAATTTTTTCTCAAATCAGGCACATAATAAACATTTCTAATTGTAAGATAAGTAGGTCGCCTAACCACATACCATACTACGTTCATGTTTCTAATACCAATTGTTACCATGCACGTTGCAGTTTTGGTCATAGCAATGTTCCTTGGCTTTTCCGGTTCTACAAGTCCTTAAAATGTTCTTTAGTGTTTACTAAGTGATCAGAGCACCTTGAATCTATGCACTACTTTATCTTGTTCATGTTACATTGTCTACTTCAGCATTCCCAACATTGTCTTTGACCATATGACACTCAAAAACCACATTCTTTAGGCTGAACCCTCTTCTTCACCACGACTTTGGCCCCTTCTGAAGCATCCATCTTGTCTGGTTCCATGTTCTCATTCATATCCTCTTCTTTGACCATATCCTCAGCCTTGTCCATATCTAAGTGCCAGTCCATTTTCATATCTGCGTCCTCCTTGACCATATCCTCAGCTTTGTCCATATCCATGTACCTGTCCATTTTCAAATCCACATCCTTGTGCAGATCCCTGGCCTCATCCTGGTGTATAGCTGTTATTAGAACCTCTTCCTCGATTGTAGCACTGATATTTCTTATGTCCAGGCTTTCCACATAAGAAGCAAACAAATGCTGCACTGGATACTGACGGTCCTTGCTCTTGGCCTTCATGTTTCAATTTCTTTCTTTTCTCTTCCTCTCCTAGTAATTTCTCCTTTACAAAACTGAGTTAATGTGTTACAGGTCTCTAAAGCTGTTATTATATTATCATATGTTTTAAGCATGGTTAGCATGATGTAGTTTAATTTTTCTTCTTTGGTTGTCTCAGAATTAGCCTCTTGCAGCTCAGTAAATATTTCACTAATCTTTGTGAAATGTTCTAGCAGTGGTTTTCTTCCACCATATTTGATCTCTAACAACCTTCTCTGCAAGAAGAGCTTGCTCCTTGTACTTTTGCTTTTACATGTTTTAGATAAATTCTTGAACATCAGAAAGGTTGTCCTTTTAATTTCGAAGTACTCAAGATGGCTATCTGCTATCAATAAAGGGGCCTATCAATAAAGCTTGAGCCTTATTTTCCCTCTTTTCACTGAAATCTTCAACATTAATTGCATCTTCTACATCACTTTCTTCAATATGCTTCTAATTATAAATTCCCAACTTATGAAATTCTTCCCTACGAAGGGTTGAATATTAAATTTTTTTTAAATTTAAATTTCCTTTTATCTTTGACAATGCTCAGTGAAATCTGGGCCCATAACCCTGATTAAAAAACTATGGTGGATTCTTGATTTAAATAAAATCACTTCTTGTCATTAATGTTACCTCTCTTTTCTTTTCTATAAGAACTTTATCACTCTTCATTCTGTAAGTTCCCTCAAGACAGTCAACAACCGTATCTTAGTAACATATAAACACATATTATAATGTTTGCAAAATGTTTGGGTTGCCAATGCTCAACAATAACTGCCTGAATCCGTAGAAATTATATTGAAACATATTGCTCTCTTTTCTATCAAAAGAGACCCATCAGGCATCTTAGGAGAGCTGGAAGCTATGTAGAGATTCATCAAGTGTGCATTCCCAGGTAAGATAAAAATAACTTATCCAAAATTATCAATGAAAAAGGTGGAGTGCATACTATAGATAATAGATGCATAAAATAGTTCACCTAAGTCTATGCATGCATTTTCTCAATGACAACAACCCCCAACTCTCCCTACTATTATTGATTGCTTTGAGCAAAAAAGTACCTTATATGATCGAAGAGCGATTGCATGAACCCCACGTTTTAAATTTTATATTTATTTTCAAAACTATTAAAAATCCCAATCTCAAATTTTCAGGATAATCTGTTTGGGGTTATAAATCTGTACAAGGATAATTATTTCATACTTTTTAGTCTGTGTGATTAAAAATGTGATTTTTAATTTTTTTTAATTTATACAATTATTTCATACTTTTTAGTTCATTTTAAAACGTGGTTTTTAAATATTTTTTATTTATATAATTCTGAGTTTCCATCAACCGGATCTGTCAAAGGAGAAGCAGGAAACTGAGTGAAAATGACCAAAGAATAGTTCTCAGAAAACACGTTTATTACTTGTGCTTTCATGATCCAAACCCATCTACCACTTGTCCTGCTGTCCAAGGCCATGGATCATACCCATAAGTGGCATATACAAACTTAAATGTGAGTGCTCCATAGTGTACATTGGACAAACGAGAAGGATATTCCAAGAATGCGTAAGTGAACACCTAGCCTGCTTCCAGAAAAAGAACTCAACATCCCAGTTTGCCAAATATCTTTCAGAAGCAAAGTACAGGAGCTATTTCTTTCCCATGGTGCTGCATTTAGAGAAGAAAGGACCATGCCTCAATCCACTATAGCAGCTGGAGATTATGAACATAGTTCATTCCAAGGGGTGATATCATTAACGATGTGTTGTTTTCCTCCAGCTCACCCCTCCTCAATTTCCTTTACTTCCTCAGACCCTTAAACCATCACTCAGTGACACAATGGGGCCCATATGCCCCTTACTCAGCTAATTCCTTCCCCCCCTGACACTGACCATACCACCCACCTCCCTTCCAAGACCTTCTCCCACCCCCTCCCACGTGCCAATCACCACCGCCTTCCTTGAACTCGCCCCTCTTCCTCTGTTTGTATATAATGCTTAAAAATTCTCTGTATGTACAGCTGATGATGACGCTATGCCTCAAAACCTGGGTCATCATTAAATTATTTTATGTTGAATTACAAAGTTTCTTCGAGGGAAATATTTAAACCAGGAAATTGGAGAATTCTCTCAAGATGGGGCCAGTGCATGTGCTTTTACATTTTTGTAATTGTTAGAGGCAGAGAGGGTTTCAATGATGGACAGTAAGAAGGACCTATTACAAATGAGGTTGTGGGTGGTAGTATGTTTGGGGGATGTGAAAGTGAGGAAGCTCTAGTAGTAGTGTGTCTATGAAACTCTTCAATTGAAACAATTACATGGTTCTGTAAATTAATGAATTTTTTTTGTTATTTAGATAATGGGAGATGAAAAGAGGCAGTAGGAAGCAATAGAATGGTGTTGATTAAAGGGAAGGGAAGTGAGGTGGAATAAGTGGATTACCAAGTCTTATAAAGAGTATGTGAAGATAGGCACCAGATAAAAACTGTAAATTGATAGACTAACTAATGAATGTATATTGACACGATAACATGCTAAAGGCAGTCATTAAGAGCAAAACTATAGGAATTCCACATTTGGGGTACATGAAGCAAATAATTATGAATGTCATTGTTTCCAGCTAATCAGTAGTAGGAAACCCATATTGAAAAGTTTGAAATCGGAGCAAAAAGGTGCTGGACTGGGGATATATAATTTGGACAATTGTCTGGCTCAAGCAGAATCACTCTGAATAAGATGGCAGACTTAATCTTTGAAACATCAATGTCCATCTGCCTGGATGGAAATCTGAGGAAACCTACAGTGGAACTATTTGCCAGGAAAACCTGAGATCCTTTATTTAGTTAAGTATCCCAGAGTGCTTAGCCACTGAATGGGGGACCCGAGTTCAAGACTGGATGATGATTTTCTGAGTACCAGATCTACCTGGCAAACTACCCATAGGGAAAGGAAATGGCCCCCCTTCCCCGATTTGTGAATTTTCACACTGGGCTTGGTATAGTTGAGCTCTACCCTCACCTACCAAATGGACCTTAGGGTTGAAGACTGTGAATTATAATAATAATTTAAATGACACATCATTCGTTTCTAATGGCTGTAATTTGTTTACCAATTTTGATAAAATATTTGAAATTATACTTCGATTTTATCTTCGACAATACATCAGCTGATATTCATCAAAATTAGAGGGGTCAAGACCAGAATTAAGGTATTTTATGGCATTCAGTGCCATTGAAGGAAACTAATAATGATACTAGCCTATAATAATATACAAAGTATACAATTAAAATCAGGTAATAAGTAATCATATATTCATTAACATTAGAGACCAACACTTTTATCCCTTCCTTGATGGGCGTAAAAGGAACAATTATGGTCCTAGATTTATGGGAGGTAGATTCATATTAAAAACTTGTATTGAATAGCATTTATTCTTTGATGCTACACAGTTTCAAGTGATATCCCAGAATTCACTAACCCTGTTAGTGATTTGTATTTAACCACTCAGCTGCGGCAGCCTCATTCTTTTGCGACGGCTGTGTGTGGAGAAAAGTAGCTGCAGCACTCTGCCCTTCTATTGCTGACAAAGGTTTATTAAGGTGGTGGACAACCCTTATTAACCATGTATCCCATTTCCCTCCAAGGGGGGTAGTGGAGATACGATTGGCTACAGTCAAAATATTTCATGCAGAAATATATTCAATAATGAAGTCCATATTTATTTTCCTTGATGATTTCTGATTGATTTGATAAAAAACAGTATGTAAATACTTTCATTTATAACCAGCATTCAACCAAAACTCTGTGACAACTGAGGGAATTGACAAGGGTGGGTTGGAAAAGAATTTTCCAAATCTCTGCTAATGGAATTTATTCGTCAAACTTGTCTGAGGGTCATGAACCATTATACACAGCAGTGCAAAGGGGTGCCCTATTTGGAAAATATAGGAAAATGTGACTGTTCGAAACTTTTTGGAAAGGACAGCCCCTAAAATTTGGAGAGGGTCTAGGGAGGGTCCAAAGGCAGCGGTCATACATACATGAACATATTTACTCAGTTAGTAGGGGTTAAGTTCTTTCCTTATCTGGAAGCCATTTCTCCAAGTGATTAGAAAAATTTATGAAGTACCTATATGGACTTATAGCATTGAAAAATGGCCTTGTGTTGGATGTTTGTGACAATTTGTAATAGTTGTACTTGGAATTAACATGCCAAGGATAAAATATTTTCCATTGCAATGCCATGCTTATTTTAGATTGGTGCATAAGTTTATTTGTTAAAAGTTCATGATGATCACAAATTTAGTGGTTTCAGGCGGGACTTTATGGAAATATCGGGTATCCATAATGAAATGATTAATTTATGGAATGGCTTAAAAAAACACACTGCAATTCCACATGCAAAGTTTTATTGTATCATGACCAGGTTTTACCGTATCACAGCATCATCACCTGATGCACACTGCAATCAGGTGATGATGCTGTGGTATGGCAAAACCTGGTCACGATACAATAAAACTTTGCATGTGGAATTGTAGTGTGTTTTTTAAACCCTTCCAAAATGAGAGAAATCCACCAAGTGAAGTCTGAAACCATATCTTTTATGAAATGATTACTATTTAGTACTGTTCTACAGGTCTGTGGAACAGTATTAAGTAATAATAATTTCATAACCGACCATTGATCATGCCCAAATAAGTGAAAACAATTTCCTTTTAGCAATAATTCATTATCAACACCCAAAATAAGAACACCTTCAGTACTCAATTATGACTTCTCACCTATTTAGTTAATGGAAATAAATTTTTAATCTAACTTCACTGAAATTACTTGTTCATTATATACATTATAGGATGACAGAGGTGTCTTCATTGCTACTGAGTGTAACAGATAGCTTTTCTTGTCACAGGCTCTATGAATCAGATGGACTGATTTAAATACCATAAAAGTCTAAAATTACACAACCACAAATCTGTAAGAGCACTAGAAAAAAGAAAGTTAAGTGGACATGAATAACACAGGACCAGGTGTAATACAGCTATACATGACTCCAAAAGCAGATTGTAAAGAATTATTTCTTAGTAGAAATCATAGCTCAATCTTATTTGAGCTGAACCAACTTGAATAAAATGTATCGGCAGGCCAAATGTAATCAAGAGAGAAGCATTTCATGCCATGGTAAACAGGGTAAAGAAGCCCATGCTCAGGAGGAAGCAACAAAAACATGTGAAAGTGATTTCCATCTTGAAGAAACTGCTTCAGATAAGCAAAGCATAATGGGAAATCACACTATTGGAAAATACATAAATAATAATTCCAATCGCAACCATATAATTTCCACAAGTGAAGTCGTTACACAACTATCACAAGAATACAAAGACCTGTCTGCTCTGGTTAAAAGAACACAGCAATGTGTGAATGACATCCTCGACTGTCAAAAGGCAAACAATCAGAATAACTCAGGTGATGCTACAGAGAGTGAAGAGATGAGAATGCTGGCAGACTGCAGGCAGTCGCTCATTGGCTGCCTTGACTGCCTCGTGGACATCAAAACCTATCTTGGACATATTTTCTTCAAGAAGGGGAGGAGCAAAGGGCGTGGGCACTTTGGTGGTGGAGGGGGTAATCCTTCATTGTGCTCGGGCACTTCATCAACCCCAGAGGGTGGAGATCACTATCGTACAGCGGTGCCATGTATATCCCAGGCATCCACATTGGCATTCTGCCCCTGCTGTGGATCCATATCCTCCTCCATCATTTCAAATTACCCCCAGAGGGCCAAGGAGGTGCATTCTGACATGAAAAGCGACAGCCCCACCTCAATATTTGTAGGTAAACAACATTCGCACCTTATGTGCCAAAATCAAAGTGATGATGGCATTGGTCATCAACAAATGATTGAGTCACAAGAAATAGTAACCAATAATATAGATTATGAAGTATAGAAGAAAGAGAAAGATTCAAATCTCCTGATGATGCCATTCATGGAAAAAGGTGCAGTTACTTCTATCATAAAGAAAGGCCGTGCTCTACAGTTGTTTGATGAGGCTTACTTATTTTATGAAATGGATATTAGACATCTAAATCAATAAAGATAAAATGTAAAAATCTGATAAGAAAAAAAAATAAATGTTCCTTTGGAGTTTAAACTGTGGCAAGAGTGAAGGATGCAATTAACTATAGTAACAAAGATGCCTCCACAGGTATTTTTCCTTTTTACTTAAAAGAGAAAAATTGAAGCACTCATAGACACAAATTTAAGTTAAAGGACCATTTTTATGTTTAAAATTTTATAGTGATATATAACTGTTTCATCCTAAATTAAACCAGTTCAGCCAATGTATTATTATCAGAATAAAAATTGTTATATCTTTCAGAGATAGTACTGTAGATTCTTTACAAATGTCCATTAAAGTTATAGATATTTAAAAAACCCAAAATTTTAGGTTGTCTAATTTTTTTTAAAATCATAGTAATGTAAATTCGCATATATGCAAGTAAAAAAATGACAAAATATTATTTTTAATCCATTATATAAACGACACGACTCATAATTATAAGCAATTTAATTATTCCATGATGTGCAAAAATATGTTGTTCAAGTTTTACAAATGACTCAACTACAATAAAATTACTGAAATAATATGCAGTTATTGAGATTATGGAATACATATTAAAATTAAGAGGTCGTGGTAGCCCAGTGGGTAGAGTGCTGGGCTACTAACAGGGAGTCCCGGTTTCGAGACCTGGCGACGACTCCAGACACTCCAGATGAGTGATTTTTCGGGTACCACATCTTTGTGGGAAACCACAGTTGGCACGGGGAAAGGAACCGGCCCCTCTACCCTGATGTGAGAATTTCCACACGCCGTGGGCTTAGTACTAAGTAAGCTCTACCCTCACTTAACGTACCAACCTTCGGGTTGCATACTGTGGTTTTTAAGTGTTGGTGTCACGTTAAAAACACTATTGAGGCAGGAATTGGAAAGGCCACCTCAATTATATATTTCCAAGAACATGATGAGTCATGAAAAGGAAGGAATTATAAGGAAAATGAATCCTGGCAACTACGGGACTCAGCCCACTGTGGCGGGTGTCGTGCCTGGCAGCGGGGGAGTCAAGGCTCGTGCGGTCGTCATCTCACGAAAACCTTGCGATACCAACACCACTCCGCGATACCAACACCACTCCAATGCTATGCGGCCAACCTAAGCTCAGACTCATGAAAAACCTACCTTAACCGGCAGATTATCCTTCATCCAATCAAATATTTAAAGAGGACCTTAGTGATATATACGAAGCACTTACTGCTGAGAATAATATTCAAGGCATGGTAACAAAAAAGAACGAAGTAGTAAAGAGTAGTAAAGAAAAAAGTACTGTGATACGCGAAGAATGGAACAAAAGTAGCAGTAAGTGAGAGATACGAGTGGGAACAGTTGGAAGAAATGGGCGGAATAGCAGAAAAAGGAAACCGCGTGGAGTTCCGACGAAAACTGGGCTCGGCTCGTCGGATGTAGATAATGGCCTCCCCATATATGTAAGGTACTTCACGGGGGAGGGGGGAGGGAGAGGAGGAGAAAGGGAGTTGACAGTGAAAAAGGGATGGGGGAAACGTCTGAAATGAGGCGTCCCCGCCGAAAGAAGGTAAGGACGTAGAGGCGAATTCCAGCCTACCGAAGAGAATAAGGAAAAGCAAGAGAAGAAAAAGATTTCCAGTTTGCCAGTGTGATATCACTCATCCGGACCCAGCTTCATCTGAGTCTACTGAGGGAATCATGTGTGTCACCCCGAGAATAGGGGAGTGGCCTCGTAGACTTCTTCTCGTGTCCTCTCAAGCGATGAGACAACTGCCGCTTTTTATATGTTTTCAAGGGTGAAGAGATGAGGCGGGGAGAGCAGGGAAGAAAAGGAACTTCTATAAATCTACAGTTTTCCCTACATGTTCCATGGAAATAAATGCAATACTTACACGCATTACATAAATGATTAAACATATATTAATATGCAATTACTTCCTTACAGCGTAACATTTACGAAACTTAGGGGAAAGATATTATAATGTAAAAAGCAGGTTGGCACTGCCGAACCTAAAGCATTCAACTATGCAAACTTGATGTGTAATATTTACGTTTAAATGTCTCAGTGTTATTAATATGCAATCAACTATGCGAACTTAATGTGAAATAGTTACGTTTAAATGTTTCAGTTTTATTAGTCCTGGGATCGACTGAAAATAAACACAAAATGAATGGTATTCATAATGGGAATAACTTTGTACTTTCCTCAGTGTTTACGTGGCACGAAGCTTTTTCCTATTCTGTAACATATTCATATGATTACGTTTACAAATTAATGGGTTGATAGCGTGGATTTTATTACTGAAATTAGTGAGAAGACACAGTGTAAACATTTTGGACTCGATGGAGACATTGATTACGGATGTACTTCAATTAAAAAAGTAATGACCAGAATGAGAATTGGAGCAAAAAAAGTACTACGGTAGCATTTTCTCGAGATTGCCAAGAAACTGAAAGGTTAACTAAACAGGACAAGAACTAAAGGAGATCACTCACAGAAAGACAGAGAAAAATTAATGAAAATCCATATCGAGGACGGAGGACAAGGGAAAAAAAAACTCATGAAAGCCGTTTAGCGAAAAAAAAACGGAGTCGGCTGTTAATCAGAATACGAGATACGAGAAAAAATTAAACAGATGATTGCAACAGTGAACGAAATACGTCAGTTTTACAGACTGGATCTAAGTAAGAGAAATAATATCCGACGCACGGATAACAGATGAAGACGGCGAATACGGGGTAAGAACCACCGGATGCCATTTCGGTCATTCGAGCAGGGCAGTTCACGACAGGATATGGCCAATATATTGTTGCCCTTCCCAACGCCGAGCAGTAAACGAAGTCGAGTAGGGAAACTAACTCTTGGCTTTGGCCTTCGCCAGAATGGGAAGAGGGAAAAATATTAAAAGGGACCGAGATGAGGAAGAAAAATAAAACAACGAAATTGGGCTCTCCTATCTGGACCCTTTTCCACTCCTCTTCTCCACCCCCACTACATAAAGACGTTTACACGAGGACACATTATTTCCATAGGAGATCACTCGGAAACGAGAAGCAAAAGATGCGATAAGATCGAGCGATGGAATACAAAAGGAGTGGGGGCGTTGTTTATTCCGCTTCTGGTGACCCCTCAGTCAAATGACCCCACGGTTGACTACAATACTTTTCTCCTTTCGCGAACCGAGTCTTATAAACACATAAACCTCGCATTGAATATTTATTTATATATATATATATAAATAAATAAACAGATATAGTTGAGAACAGAGACACAAATAAAAAGGACACTCACAGGAATAATTTCGGACGTTTCGGCGGATGGACCGCCTTCGACTGCGACAAAGAGAGTACTGTCTTTGTCGCAGTCGA
>WURS02045189.1:0-11134 GCA_011762765.2 Rhinocypha anisoptera | reverse complement strand
AAGGGAGACAGGAAAGGCGGGGGGGCAGGGGGGTGGCCGAAGACAAAAGGAAAAAGGAAAAAATGAGGAACGGGCCGGGGGTGGGCGGTGGCGGGGTGGGTTAGGGGGGGGAATATGAAAGGGTGGAAAGCGGAGGTAGGAGGTCGGTTGTGAAGGGATATTTCAGGACGGGGTGAGAGAACGGAAAAGGGGGAACCAGGGTGGGGATTTTGAGGGAAGAGGATCGTGGAAGGGGGGGCTCGGGAGGGATGCTAAGGTGGGTTTTTTTGGTGTCGGTGTGGGATGGGCTATGGCCCGACCCCCGGACGATGAGGAATGGAGGGTTAGGTGGAGAGAGGGAGGCAGAGAAAGATAGAGAGAGAGAGGGGGGGATGAAGAAAAGCAGGATTATGAAACGGTCAATAGAATAAAATATGCAGGGCTGTAAAACAATGGTTTGAGCTTAGCAAAACTTTCCGCGGTTGGCCCGATTTGGAAGAAAAGTTCTGCGGTTGGAAACCTGGATGGAAATCCGAGATTTTTGGGAAATTTCCCTTCTCCACTTCCTCAATCCCGACTCTGGTGAACATTACGGTGTCGAGCTGCATTAATATAAAATCTGTGAGCGAAATCAATTATTGTCCGTAGCGTTGAAGGTAAAATTGTTTTATCATGAGAATGTCCATTTAATGGGTCAAAATTCACATCTTTAAGCTTTATTCGAAAGCGTTTGGACAAATGGCGCTTGGTGATCAAGCTGTTCACAATGAAATTGTTACTTTAATAATTCATTAAAAAATCAGTACGATGTAATTCCTTCTTTCAGGAAAATAATTTATATATTCAGTGGTAACAAATTCAAGATGCAAGAAATTTGATTCCGGAAAAATTAACTTCTTCTTAAATTGAGTTAGATATACTCATTTTCACGATTACATCCTCTTTGGTAGGGTAAAAGAAATGTATTGACACGAAAATAATTATCTTTCTTCCTACTATGGCTACGGTTTCCAGAGTTATAATTAATCACACTAAAGTACATGAGAACCCAGTCATCGTTTAATAACACTAAATGATAATAATCTTTCTCTCTTAGCTACTAATTATTAAGTCGGGTGCTTTACGCATTGCAGATAAACAAAGTGTTATTTTCAAAGATAATATGCAATAAACAGTTCTTCTGCTTCTTCTGTAGAAGTTAGGGATAAACATGATAATTAATTACTGATACCACGGATGTCAATCCATTAAACTCCGAAGTTCTGGCATAGTCCTAGCTTAAGTAGACTCTCATACTACAGGCTCAGCCCCTTTCTCTGGTACCATTTTCCCCGAAAGAAAGAAACGTGATTCGAGTAGTTTACTGGAGTTGCCATGATGAGCGGTCGTAAATCGATTACAACGGGAGTGAGATGAGGAGAAGTCATTTAAACGGTATCTCCACTCTCCAAAGTATACTATCACTTTGATAAGTCAAAAGTTTTTATTGCCGCAATCTAGGAACTTTCACCAAGAGCGTTGTCAAATCTAACACAATAAGTTTTTCCGAGCGGATGTTTTATGGCCCACTTAAGTTTTTGTTCCTAAATAATATTTCCAGACAGCATCATGTATCACTCCCGTCCTTTTGGTTTTCCACATAAAAATCTTCGATAAATTTTTCCAAATATCTATATAGTTGGGTTGAAGGACCAAAAAGCTCCCTAATTTTTAACCGAAATCTTACATTTATAATGAAAAAATTAAAATGAGACTTAAGTCTCCATTAAACTATATTGTTATTCTTCAATATATCCATTTATACGAGTAGATGTCCTCAATGTTGCTAAAGAAACAATTCCATGTCATGAATTTGAGAAAAATTATAAATGCCTTTACGATTAAATGAATCAAGTATATTTGGAGACCAATTCAGTCTTTTAAAATTATTTTTCTTAATGGGGATCAATCCTTATTTAGAAATTTAAAAAAAATTATTAATTCAGTCAAGTTAGTCCTAAGAACGATCGATAGATTACTGGAGAGAAGGGTAAAGAATACTTAGGTAAAGATCAGTTTGACTCTTGGAAATTCAACAGGGATTCGCGAAGTAAAAGTGGTATTGAGGACATTTATAAAATCGAGTTTAGAAATTAATCAGGATCTATTCGCATGCTTTTCAGGATTTGTAAAAACGATCGATAAGATTGAGTGGCCAAAAATGATGGACCTTTTTCATAAAATGGGACTAGATTGGAAGGATAGTTATTTCACAATGGTTAAAAACCTATATATGACTCAAGTAGGGTAAAATTTTCACTTTTTCCTGAAATGTTTAACTTTTACTCATAGAAGATGGTAAAAGAGGTATGGGAAGTAGTGGAGTCAGAAATAAATGTGAGTGAGGATACATCAAGTCATCAGAGTCGCGGATGACTAAGTTCTAGTTACTCATTCAACTAAAGGACTGCGGACCTTGCTGAACGTTTTTCAGGACCAATGTGACAATATTGAAAAAGGAACCTAAATTAATAGGTATGAAAGTTAATAGAAATAAAACGAAAGCAATCAGATATTCTCGAGAATTAGGAATGCTAAAAGGTCATAAAAATTGGAGCAGATAGAAAAATTTACTAATTTGAGTAGCATCGTAGAGGAAAATGAACCTAGTGGCTACGGTATTCACAAAGAATTGCATTGGAAAAAGAGGCATATGCAAGAAGAAAGGAGTTCTTCCTATTCGACAAGGAACTGTTACTTTTATAATTTTTAACAGATAATCTCAGAAAAAGACCTAATAAAACTTTCCTACATAGAAGTGTTAAACAGACTAATTTGTAAACGCTGCAAATCCACTAGAACACAGTGTCTGAAAGAATAGTGCGCTTTTTAACCGCAAAACTAACGCAAATAATATTATGACCACAACTGACGAGTTGGAATTGAAGCAGAAAAAATATTTTCCCATTCTCAGTCAGGAAACGATTTATAATTTTCTCGTTCTTGAAAGAGATCATCTAAATTATCCGACGATTCTGATAAAATGAAAGTAAACTACAGAGCAGGAAGGAAGACAATCTTTGTTTATTACAGATTTTGTGTAAAGAGAGGAAGATTAAGAAGGGTTGAGATGAGAAAACGGAGGGAAATAATAATTACTGGGAAAATGAGTCAGATAAAATTAATAGTTTTAAAACATATTTGGCGTCTATAACATTCGTTTTCTCGTCTGTTAAGCTGCGAGCGAGCAATAAAGCGATAAGGGGATCAATCACTTGACGTAGACCTCTGGGTCCGTCGCCTCATCTACGACTTTGTGGTGAAATTTATCGCGGCACTCTTGCGGTTTTTTCGTGGCACCGATTGGGAAACATTATATTAATAGCATTCATTCATTTTCTAAAGACCTTGTTCTTGTAGTCACAACCTGCTGTTCTTTGTCCCAAGTTTTATTTCTTTATCGGATCTATATCCTATCTCATATGCCACAGGTCTTTTAAATAGACGTAAGAGACACTTGGTTGTTCACATGTTCACAGAATATTTCCTTCTATTATGCATTACAGGAAATTTTCACGTCTAAGTGAATGCCTGCTGAGTTTTTCCATGATTTTCCTGATTAATTTCAACAGTTCTAGTTTCGCCAGTAATTTCTATACTACAGCGTTTTCCTAACTTTTTCGAGCCAATGCCTTGGTTGCATTATCCATACCCAAACGCCCCCCGATTGGAACATACTTTGCTTTTTTCGCCCCTAAAGTCTATAGCGCCGCCCACAAGCGGTGGAACTCTCTTTGAGAACACTTGCACTAGGTATTCATTGCTTTTCATATCTCTTTACCCAGAAAAATATATCTTCTCAAAATCCACTAATCTGTTCATTCAAGTTAGATATTTTTACTCTTTCATAGGGTATCACAAACATGTCAGTTCACTCCAATCTCTAATTTTTTTCTATTGTCTACAAAAATATGTGTTGTTATAAAAATATATATTTTAGGAGAAATAATTTACTCTGGGATAATTATTGGTTTTAAATACCTAAGTACCTAGCTAACTTTGTCGAGCTGAGGTGGTACACGGAGGGCATTAACGTGAGAACACATTCAACCACTTTCTCTGGATCGTCATGTCCCACAGTTTACACGTTACACATTAACAAGACTGGTGACACTCCTCACTAGGTTAGCGGACGGAAATTTTTTTATGTTACGAAAATAATAAATCCGGCTTCGGTCATTAGTACCCGCCCAAAATTTTTTGAATAGATTTTATTTATTTTGAATTCAACACCGATTATATTGGAATTTTATTGACACAAAAAAAGACGCTTTAAAGCGGTTTAAAATGAAATTACGACTTATTTACAAATATTCATGTGCTAAGCGCATCCTAGACAATGGATCAATTTTGAGTAAATGAATGCCCTACTTATTTCCAATTCACAGTGGTCACGGAAAGTTAACTTACCTTCCAAACTGAAAGCATTTAAAAAATAACCCACTGCTATTACACATACAAGGTTTATTTTAACACCAATTTTAACACAAAAATTTTAACATTGGTGTTGAAATAATTTTTGTGTGTGGAATTGCAGTGTGTCTTTTTTAAAGGAATTCCAAGATGAGAGAATTCCACCAAGTGAAGCCTGAAACCATTTCTTATAGCCTTTTCCAATGAATAATTTAAAATAATTTTCTTATTGTAATAACAGTGAAACACCGAGTGAAAAAATGAAACAATAGTGAAATCTGCACCCTCTAATTAGTAAAAAAATACGTTAGACACAAGTATTTCTGCTTTCTGTATTATACTGCTTGGATAAAAGTACCGTCGTAACTTTACCTCCTGTGATTGAAAATCAAGCTGAAAATGTCAGGAGGCTTGTTCCGGAATGTCACATTCTGATGCCATGGTACTTTTAAAGAGGCAAAACAACGGCCCCACTGCTATGTTTACGATTCCGGGTGAACGTATTGATCTCCCTTCGATTCTACGGGAATGCAGCGGAAAAGCTTTTGTCGCAATGGGAAGAACGGCAGTTAAAACGAACCGCAAAGCAGGGCTGATTGAAACTAATTGGAATCCACGTTATCGAGCAACAAACTCTTAATAAAAAAACGGGTAACGGCGTTTGATCCAAGAAGATATTTTTTTAGACTACCAATTAGAACCCGAGAAAACGACTAATCAAATACATGAGCACATACATTTTATTAGTCAATTGGAAACCAAGCTTTTTGTCCCAGTTACTTAATTTATCCCATTTGATATTAAAAATCTAGAATAAACGAAATATAGGTAATGAAAATAGTTTCGTGTCCAAAAAGTATGATGCATTACAACCACTCTAGCCTCATATAAGACTTGCGTTTATGATATTAATCGGTGTTGTTAGTTAACTGAGTAGTTAATAATCACACAATTTGTAATGATTGGGTTTAAGGGGTAAATGAAACTTCGACTAAAATTAATATGTCTGGATATCCGGTTGCGGCAGATGAAACTTGTATTAATAAAACTTCTCAGAGGCATAATCCACTCAAATAACTCGATTCATATTGAGTATTAGTATTTCCAAGTATGTATGTATAAATTTAAGAAATAATTTATTTTCGGCCGATTTCAATGTCACTACATCATTATCATTACGACGTACTGACATTGAAACAGGCCATAAGTAAATTATTCTTTAACAGTGGAAAAGTGAAATTTTTGTCATAAATATATTTCATCCACCACATCACCCCTGAAACTACGAAAATTGTAAATAATGTCTATTGAACATACTTTAATTAATATTTTATCATTTACTGAGTATTGTCGGCCGAAAATGAACAAATATTAGTTCTCCAACAAGCCAGTCAAATAAACAATCAAGAAAAATCAAGTAACAGAGTATGGCTATCATATATTCTCTCTTTACAAAGGTGGGGTTCAAGTAAAAACGACGTTTTTATAAAGTGTAGACGACAAAGTACAAGAAAAGCATAGATAAATCAATCTGACTTATCTTGACAAGGAATGTTTGAGTGATGGTTTTTTAAATAACTGTTATTATTTAAAAAACCATCACTCTATCATGGAATTCCCCCAAGTGACGGCCTCCACAGTGAAGGAATGTTTGCTTTCATTTGTATTTGTGATTGATTATGGTTAACAATTAATATAGATACCTATTTATAAAATATTTAGTTGAAGTACATCTGTTCAAATAAGCGAAATGCGAATAATTTTTTGCGCATCAACGACTTTAATGAAATACTCTAACTGTTATAGACTATTACACTTACAAATATGATCGAATCTGCAATATTTATGTTAAAGCTGCTTTTAACTTACAAGTAACAACATTTTCACGCACATCACGACTAAAAATAGAAGGAAATAAAATTGATAGTTGGCACAACGTTTAAAGAGTCGGTATGGATGGCTAATTGTTTGACAAGACTTTACCTTATGAATACTTTACTTATTCCGAGTTAGTTAATCCTCAGTTTAAGTCCGCATATACGCTGCCGCATAAGGAACAGATATATGTTCATAATTCAGAATTAGTGTTTCTCATCTTATTGTTGGAGATCCCATACCAAGAAACGTCAATGGTAGTGGAAACTGCAGACGACTCAGAACTTTTGCTCTGATCATCAATTGCGACCGAGGAGAGGAAGAAGAGGGAGAGAGAGAGTGGGAAAGAGAGAGAAAGAGAGAGTCGAAGGGAAGTAGTCAGACAGTGGATTCAGGGAAAGCGACTGGGATATCAGAGAGAGAGGGCGAGAGTGTTTGTCGTTTACCTCCTCCGTCCTTAGCCCGACGCTCGCAACAAAAGCCAAAAGGGGGAGCGAGGGGCAAAAAAACGCCCCAAAAGAGTGCCCGAATACTTTCCAACTCCAAAACATTTCGACGAGCGACTAATTTCCAATTTCCACTTTAAAGAGCAAACTTCCCTCTTGACACAGAGATAGCGAGAGAAAGAGGGGATGAGAGAGATAGAGAAGAGCCCTTTTTTAGCGTCGCCTTTGAAGTTTCGTCTTGACATTCCCCTTCTCCTCTCCAAAACCATCTCCTTCCTTCTCCCACTCCTCCTTTCCTTAGACCCTTTTCTCCTCCTTCTTTACACACCCCTGAAAGGATCCCATAACTCTCCTTGCCGTCATCCTTACTGGAATATCATCTTATATATGTATATATATATATATATATAAAGACTCACATAACGAAGAGATATTACGGGGCTTGCTTTTCCCTTCGTCGGTCTGCGAGAATGTAACTTCGTTGGTTTGAGAGAACAATGACGGACCAAGCCCCGAAATATTCCTTCGTGATGTGTCATTCTTTATTATCTGTTTCTATGTGTGTATGTGTATAAGTGTGTGCATGTGAACGTGTTTTCTGCTCGTCTGATTTTTCTTGAAAAAAATATATATATATATTTATTTATTTATTTATTTATTTATATATATGTATATATATATGTATATATATACTTATATATATTTTTTTCTCCCTAACCTAGTTCACCGCCTTCTATCTCTCTTACCCTCCCTTTCCACAACCTCTCCTGAGTGAAAGCACACACTGATTCGCTGGAAATCCTTGCTCGATCTTTAAGTAGGCTCTCTCTCACCCTTTTTGCGTCTTTCCCTTGAAGGTTCCTTTTCGGCGGTGGAAATTGACTTAAAATCGCTCCGCTCTTAGAGGAGGATCTGATGATGCCGTGGTGGGAAGGGTAGATGCACTGTATGGGTGGATGAGTCGGTCGGTGGTGGAGAGAGGAAATTGATGGGCTGGGGGTGCGGCATTGTAAAACGGTGAAATGGTGTGGGAATCGTGGTCGACTTATCATTTATGTTTGCTTCGGAGAGCTTTGGAATAATAAATCCGAGTTTTTTCCCGGAGAATCAACGAGTGGATTACCATATTACGGGCACTTGAGAAACAATACCGTGCTTTGTGAGTACTAGGTCTCCAGGTAGATGGAACCTATTACAGAAATATAGGCCATAGTGCCTTGCTATCGGCAACAACAAAATGGTATGTGACGGATGAGATCAAATGATTACTTTCCGGTGACATTTAATATACCGTAACAACATCACCATACAATGACGTACGGAATTTAAAATTCGGTGCATAGTATAGGGAAACAGAATTCCCTTAACATCTGAATTGGTACAGTACTCCAGAGTTTATCTGAACAAATTCAGACTATCCTCTATGTATTCCACATGATGTAGTTTAACTAGTTGAAACAGAGTGATGGTTTTTTTATAACTATTATATTTCCACAAAAGATTACAAAACACAACTGGTTTCGGCGATGATCGCCAACACCAGATGATGGCGATCATCACCGAAACCGGTCGTGTTTTGTAATCTTTTGTGGAAATATAATAGTTATAAAAAAACCATTACTCTATCATTGAATTCCACCAAGTGACGGCTTCCATAGTGAACTTAGTTGAAACATATTTTTAGAGGCTTTTTAAGCCTAAACTTCCTCCTACCCTTCTATTTCCATCCTTGTATACTCTTCCTCCCGGTCTGAAGAGCCTAATAGCTACACCAGACTTGAAACAACCACTAAAATAAAACTTTCCTCTAAGCAAAATATAATAATCAACTTCCTCACGGTCCAGTTGGTAGAATAATTTTTCTGAGACCCCACAAAAATATTTGAAACCCACAAATCTTGCCGATTTATTACGTCACCTTGCCTTATGAAAGCTATGGAATAGCCTGCAATTTGTGTCAAGATGTTTTTATCCGTTTTATAAATTCCAGGATGAAAAATCCAACGTCTCATAAAATTCATAAACAGAAATGACGCTGTTGAGGATAGGTTTACAATTAGTGGAAACATAAGTGTACCCAACAGTAGCAATATCATTTCTTCGCCATGAATAAAGTAACACTTCTAACCAAGATTGCAAATCATAGGTGTCAGGAATCCTTAAGCATCTTATGTCGAAAGGATTAATAATTTAAATAAGGTATACTGTAAATATATTAAAATTAAAAAAAAATATTATTAAATCGCCTGCACCTCTCTGGATGTTAAAAATTCTTTTGCAATGTTCTATGTGTAGAGATTAGCGCTTGAAAAATTGAGGTATAAAAAAGGCATCGCCAATCTACTTTTGATTAAATTTTAGCGTGATTAAGATTTTCAGGAAAATTTTGCGTCATAGTATTTCTAAAGAAATTTTGATTCATCAAACCAAAAGGGTGATTGTCTTACGTTTGTCGTATAAATATTGGATTATCTATATTATTATAGTATTATCATCTATAGTATAACTCCAAATCAGCAGTCACCTGGAATAATTGAGACTTTAAAAAAGTTATTGACAAAGAATGTGGGAGGCGGATTGTTGTGTAACTGGTAGGGAGGAGAAATGGGAAGAGTGAGGGACATGGGGCAGGATAACAGTCAATTCGGAAGTTGGAAGATTGATCAACGGAAAAGATGAGCTGAAGTTATTGAATTATTATTTATATTGGCCGATCATCCATTAAAATATAGTTACAATTAAATAATAATTTAATTACTGCCCCGCATTTTACATTGACCAATCTTCTAGCCCACTCCAAATCCCATTTAGAAACCATCGTGCCTCATTTTATCCCTCTTGTCATTCCGCTCCCGTCCCAACGCCAAAAAAACGCCACCTCCCACAGTTCTTCCTTCAACAACTGTTATAAAGGATCAAATCTAGCCTCCTTCCCCCCTAAATGTCTCCCCACTTGACATCCTAACTCTTGAGTCTCAATATGGCTGTCCCTTTTTTAACTTCCTCCAGTTTTTTTGTCTCTTCAACAAATCTCATTGCGTGACTCGTTTTGTTTTTCCCAGACAGTCTTCTCCCTCTCTTACCATCCGGACGCCTTTCTCGTTAACTATTCAATGGAAAGGCGATTTTCACCCCGCTATCCCCCCCTTTTCCCCAACTTTATTCCATCTCTCCTACCCACCCACTTTTACCACGGTTCCAAGTCTCCTTGATCAGTCTGATTCTAAGCTCTGATGAAGGTTGTGTGACTTATAATTGTATCTATATGCACTTATTTAATTAATTACAAGTATATATATATATATATATATGTGTATCATCATCATTGATAATTCAATCCGGGGATCGGTTTACTGCAGCCGGGGGTTGCATTTTTCTAGGGTTATAAATGTGGTTGGTTTCCACGTCGTCTCCATATCTCAGTACTATGCCCGATTCCGTGAACTTCACTCTTGCCCTCTGCTGTGGCGGTTGATGCCGAACCGATCATTTTGACCTACGCCACCATTGCCTTCAGGTGAAATAATGCCATCCGCAAGAGGTTGCGTCTATCGAAGTTTTAGGTGCTGGTCTCGAAATGTATTGCAAATTCTAGCCATTAAAATAATTCCTCAGAGTAATATATATATATATATATATATAAATACATTCAGATGATAGTAAATTAGGAAATGGATAGGAACACATAAAAGGACTAACACAAAATGTGGTCGAAAATATATGATGGAAACCGACAAATTCATATGAGAAAAAGTTTTATCCTCAGCCGGGACTTGAACACCGGACCTCTTCAATAATTGCCTCAAATTGAAGGCGTGCTTTATCCAACCACACCACCGAGGACTCTTCTGATCACACATGAATTAGTCGGTATGGTTCAGCCTGCTCGGTTACCGAGAGAAGGCGTTCGTTGCTGAGATTGAAACCACTTTCTAAGTAAGGACATACAAGGGAAGATAGGAAAGGAATAATATGAACAGACATACGAATTTGAAAGAGGTACAGTGCGTTTAAAGGCACGAATAGCCGAAGTAGGAAATTCAGCCCTTTGGGTCATATACTCATTCATACAGAAATAACCGCCATATGGCGAACATACAACATTCAGATGATAGTAAATTAGGAAAGAGATAGGAGCAACATGTGTGTATATATATATACATATATAAAATATATATGCATATATACTTCCATTCGTACAGAAATAATCGCGAATACATGAATAATATTATGTTTTTGTTGGTTTTTCGTCGCCACTCCTGTGGCTGTCAACTACTTATATTGTGCTTGTATGCGTTTTATAATTTATATATATATATAACGAACACACGCACACACTTATAGACAGTCACACACAGAAACAGTAAAAAGATAGACTTACA
>WURS02045178.1:0-11134 GCA_011762765.2 Rhinocypha anisoptera | reverse complement strand
TAAAAACAAACAGAATTCTGGTGCACAACCCCAGTGCAGGACAGCTGGCGCGTAAGATCTGGAGATAATTGGTCGACCGTTGTCCTGGGTTCACATGTCAACTATGTTGAGGAAGGGGAGTGCTAATCATCATTAAGTACATCATATTCCTCCCTGAAAAGATTATTTTAATTTCAAATTTCTCAAGCTTGGTACGCTTGTTAACTCGGCATAAAATTTTTGTGAAAACATTACTATCAAGTTTCTGTTCAAGTAAGCTTTTGCCAAATAATTATGAGGTACATATTCCCTTTCCAAAAACATGCTTCGCATTCTCTTTTTCTCCATAAAATTTCATTCTTTTTGGCCAGATGATCATCGTATTGCAATCGGTTAACTCCACTCGTATTCATAACTTGAGTTTGTGTGGAAAAACTCATTTTGTGCTTTCCTTTTCATTACAAGGTCCAATATGATATGTTGCAGTCGGGTGGTGATTGGCATAATTCATTACACACATTACATTTAAGGTGTGAAAATGCTTTCATACCACAAAGACAAAATAAATAAATAGTGCTAAAAATATCAGAACAAATATTTTAAAATTACTATTAATGAAGAACATCCAATTGCCGTGTCCGATTGACTCTCAACCTTTCCTTTCTTTTCCCTCTCTCAGGGTGGTGTTCCCCAAGATCCTCGACCTCAACAGCTTTGTTCAGGATGCCTCCCCCGGCAAAGTGGAGGACGGGGTTCAGGGGTCGATGGAGATCAAGGGTGCCACCAACGACGTGCGCTCGGACGACGGGGCGAGCAGCACGACCGACAGTGGTTCGGCCCTGGATGAGGACCACAACGGCTTCCCCTCGAGCAACAGCACTACTAGTCCGGGCGGAGATCGCATCCAAGTCCCCCCTCAATCCCTCTCGTTAGCCCCCCAACAGCAGCAGCAGCATCCTCCACCCGCCCCACCTCCCTCCTCTTCCTCCTCGTCCTCCTGTGGAACTGGAGACATAGCCATGGAATCACAGGTCTCTTCATTTAGATATATGAACATGCTATTTGCTACTTCACATTTGACGTTAAAATTCCCAGACTCGTTCCATTCTGTGATCCCTAATTCCAAAACTTTTTTATGGCTTTTAGTTTTAATGTAAATTGTAAATTTAAGGATAAGAGATTCAATGAAGGGCCAAGCAGAAGAGTTTGGAGCATAATTACGAGAGGTACGAGAGGTCACCTCAACGAGTGACAAGGAGGATGGCCTCGAAGGCGGAAGAAGGCACGCATGAAAGTGAAAAGAATCTTTTAGAAAACAAGCACATGGAATTGGAAATTAGAAAATCTTTTGTAAAAATGTTTATTAGGAGTGCGCTGTTATATGCAAGCGAAACGTGGACTATGTGAAAACAGAAGTGTCTCGGTTGGATGCAACGTGGATGTGGAGAGAAGGATAGAACAAGAGGATGGATAGAAAAAAAGGAAAAGTCATTTAGAAGTTTTGAGGGAAATTGAAAGGGGGTGGAATTTGATTACTTGGGAGGGGGGAGGGAAAGGCCAAGGAAGAAGGAAGTTCCCGGATGATGACAAATAAAAAGTACTAGGGGACGGACTGACAACACACATTCGGATTTGAAATGAACAGATGAATGGAGAGACTGCAATACATAAGACTGCAACGACACAAATCTCTGTCTTTGTAGAAGATTATGATTGTTTTAACGGATATTGTTTATTATTTTTTTTTTCATGTTCAGACACTTGTTCTTGAAACCATTTTGTCCTCCTAAGCCACGGGCTCATCACGAGTAGCTTATGTATAAATGACTTCAATGACGAAACACACGCAGCCATGCCCTAGGGGGAGAAAAATCCACCTAGTAGGGATTTGAACCCACGGCCTCCTGGTTGGCAGACGAGGACGTTACGCCGCCGCCGCCACCGACGCTGGCCCTTAATTGGATGGGCGGGCAGAGTCAAATGCAGTTTTCAGATGAGACACCTGTCCCTATCTTCACTCTCAGACATTTATTCTTCTTATAAGTCTTGCATGAAATTTTGAGAAACACACTTTCTGAAGTCATTCTCTAATTTTGTTCGATGGTTTTTTTGTATTAATTTTAAAGATATTTCCAATAGAAAAATTATAATTTTATTTCAGAAGAAAATTAAGAGATTTTATATTCCTATTTATTTATTCTAACAGTAGATTGATTACAAACACCATGATTTTTTAATAATTTATAATTTTTCCATTGGAAATATCTTTGTAATTAATACAAAAAACATTGAACAAAATTATAGACTGACTTCAGAAATTGCATTTCTCAAAATTTCATGCAAGACTCATAAGAAGAATAAATTTCTGAGACATGGTCTCATCTGAAAACTGCATTGGACTCTGCCCGCCCATCCAATTAAGGGTTATGTTTAAAAAATCTTTGAGGACATGAATGAATATTTTTGGTTGCATATAATTTGTTATCTGAAAGTTTTATATCCTATATTTCTGCCATTTTTATCCCAGTGATAAAGCAGTAGCCAACTGGGTTAGCCCAGTGGGTGGCGTGCTCGCCGGTTAACCCAAAGGTTGCCAGTTCGAATCCCGCCTGGGGCATGGGTGTTGTGTTTGTCCAATAGGGTTTTTTCTATGACATGGAGAGGAGCAAAATGACCATAACCGTCCAGGTACCCTATAAACGAAAATACTGCTGCTACTGAAAAGGCATTAAGTTTTGTAGAATGAAAATCTTTAGAGAAAGATTTGTTGTCCCAAAATAAATTTCCTAAAATTTAGTGTTTTAACCTTTTTAGAAATTTAGATTGCAAGGTGTGAATGCCATTGAGAATTAATATTTTCCAGTGAAAGACTTCAACTTCATTTATTATATTATTCTGACGAGGACATAAGCATAATTTAAATTTGAGATTTTGTTTTAAAACTTACATATTTCGGTCCACTACAGCCAAAAAATTAAATTACAATAAAATATTGTGAATATTTATTTGAATCAATGAAAATAATCCATGAATTCTAACTAAAATGTTATCTCATATCATTTGAATATTTGATCCCCTTGCTCATTCATTATTTATGAAATTCGTTTTTCACTTTAATAGTTTAAATGGCATATGTGGGATAACAGTTCCCTAAATGTTGTGGTATTGCTGTATTTCAGGAGGACGATGAAGGGATCGATGTGAGCAGTGTGCCATCGAGGAAAACAAAAACTCAGAATCATATCAATCATGAGACTCAGAACTGCCACAACATGGAAGACGAAGAAGATGAGGATTATGACGAGAACACCAACGTGAATGATTGCTTCATGAAGATGAGGCGGAACGAGAGAAATTCGATGGATCACCAGTCATCGCCCTCCGTCCCTCCTCCAAGCACGGGGCCATTCGTGTACGAGCTATTCTCGATCATGATCCATTCTGGCAGCGCCACGGGTGGCCACTATTATGCATACATCAAGGACTTTGCCACGGGAGAATGGTTATGTTTTAATGATCAGTCTGTCACTAGGGTACGTAATTGCCAAAATATGTCATACAGATATAACTGTTAAATGCAAGCTATAGATGAGCTATACCTTGTTCCACGATTATTTCATGTTTTCCGCTATAAGGACAAATTCTCTCTTTCAGATAACGGAGGAGGATATTAAGAAAACTTACGGTGGAGGTCTATCAAGAGGATATTACTCAGGAGCCTATAGTTCTAGTACAAATGCATACATGCTCATGTATCGACAAATTGACAAAACTCGTAACTGCTTGGCTATGACTGTCGATCAATTTCCACCCCACATTAAGGTAGGATGGTCAACATTTCAAATTCTTATTTTCCTCTCAAATTGTATTTTTTCATTTTATGCCCTTTTTGATTGACTACATCTTTCTTATCTTGCCATCTTGTTTTATTTTTGAGTGTCATAACAGTATGAATGTAGGACAAATTACAGCATTACTGTAGTTCCTGTGACTATATTTTGTGAATCGTAGCTGTAAAAAGTAGAGAAGTTATTTCAAAACCTACAGAAATATTCATGGGTGCAAAAATGAGAAAATATAATGAGTAGAAAAAAATATCAGCTATTGTCGCACCCCTCCCTTATGGTGGTCAGTAGTGGCTCTCCAACTTAGCCACGCAATTGCTAGTCATTTAATCGGTCCATAGCTCATAATTCCAGCATCGATCCAGTCAACCATTCAAAAATTAAAGGAAATAAATCAAAGAACCAACCATTATTAAGGTGCTAGAGAATACAGTGTAATTACGAACAAATAAATGATAATTTTGAGTGTTATAATTACAAAATATGGTCTCACATTATACAGGTGCACTTTAAAATATGAAATTTTACAAAAGTAACGAATCTTCCTCATCAGAACGGAAGAAATGACAACTTGCTCACCAGACATATGCTTTCATATGTGAAAAAATACTTATAATGTTACCATATTGCTATTCACTCATGCTACATGTAAGGATTTCAGCTTGCATAAAAAATATTTTTCAGCAACGGAAACAAGATGATGAGACAAATAGTGACCCTGGGCGTTGAGTTTTGCCAGTTCATCACAAATTAATGTTAATACTTAGCCGATTCAAACTGAGCTGAATGCTTTTTAAATAATTTTATTTGCAAATACTGAATATATGCATAAATGATCACCATGTAGTAATAATAGTTATAATGGCCCAGTGTATAGTGTTTTATTATGGTGCATCACAGATTCTTAGCACATTTATCAAAATCAGCCATTACTATATCGATTTCACATAATTTGATTTATAAAACACTGAAAATTCAGGTCCCTAGGTGTTACTTCAAATCAAGATTCTACTGTAGTAAGGTAAATAAGGTAATTAAACATTTATTATACATTTTTGTAACACCATATTTTCCCGAAAATAAAACTAGTATTTTTTCCAAATTTAGCGTCAGAAAAATGTGGGGTTGTCTTCTGTTTGAGCAGTCTTACAATCGGGTATACGCAGTATGTAGGGACATTTCACTCTTTCTTAAGGTGGCCAAACTGCAATGGAAAGTTTACCGCCGGTTAATCTTAGTCCCCAAGACAGGTGGTTGTCAAGATTGCAGACATATATAACATAAACTTGAATGAACAACAGCTTTGTCCTATTATATTCAAGCATAATAATTATGTCAATACTAATGCATATGGTAGGGCAGTGATGGTAAATTGTTTTATGATTTGTTCATTAGATATCTTACTCTTATAGAGCACATTTGTTGTGATAGTGGAAGAATAAGATAAACTTGCAAACTTCTTGCACATTTCGCTTCTACAGTAGAAGTCCGCTATAGCGAGTATGGCTTATAACGAGAGTATCGGTATAGCGAGTGATCGTTTTGCATTGGTTGGTCCACGTGTTAAAACAGGGAGTTCTGCTGGTTATTACGAGTGTTCACATCTGCATTATCGCTATAGCCAGTATATTTTGTAGTGGTTGCTGTTTGGGTTGCATGACTCGCAGGAGTCAAACACAATTTACATTGTCATGCCTTGCGAATCTACATTGTAAGGAAGGCTTTACGAGAGACTTTGTGGTGATTTTACGAGAGAAGACTTTGTGGTTTAATGCCACAGACTTTCCTGGGGAATGACCGAACAACTTATCTTGGAATCTATGCTCCAGTCTGGCATTTCCTGGTGCTATTTCATCCTTATAGCCGATCGGAAGAAAAGAACATATGGAGCTACGAGCTAGACTTATAGACTATGCAGGAAAAGACCATTTGTCCGTGTTGCCCTTAGTGTGACAGCCAATCTCTCGACCCTCCTCTTATTTATGGGATCGTAATTGTTAACCGCAGGCCATACCTTATCTATGATTATTGACGAAACGTTGCCAAATGTACTACCAATACGTGACGTGCATTAGTTACGAGTGCATGTCTTTTGGTGATGATATTTTAAAATCTTTTTAATGAAACGATCTATTTTCGATGTATCTGCAGGTGGATTGACACAACTACTTCATGGATCATTTTCACCCACTTTTGGTGCCACGTATAAATGCCGAAAGAGGTGAATTTAAATGACCGTCAGTTATAACAAGTGTGCGTTATAACGAGAGATTTTTTGTCATTTATCAGCTCTCGTTATAGCGGACTTCTACTGTAATGTGGGGAATCTACTACTATTGTGGGGAATCTTGTTCATTGCCATTCTGAAATCTAAGAATGTTGCAACCTTTTAACCATTCTACCTGATACTAGTAGGTCGTGGCTAAAAAATATTATGAGTTTCACACAAATATGACTTCAGAAATTGATACTAATTGGAACTTATAAAATTTTTGCTTACTTTGATTTTTTAAAATGCAATTGGACCTAATTCCCACAATGGAGGTGTTTTAGCTTTGTCTTTGCACCCTCTTTGTTTACAAAAGAGAACTTTCTTTGTCGGATTGTGCTATAAGAAGCATTACATCATTACTTCCATTGTAAACAAAGCAGCTTAAATATGAATGACAATGAAGCTTTAGTTAATCCAATTGCCTTGGGTTAGATTTGACTTATAAGTGGCATTAAATCTGTACACCTTTACATTAAATCCAGTGACATGTACAAAGTTTCTTTGATGTTGTACCTATTAAGAGACTATTAAAATAGATTAATTTCTTATAATTTTTAATGGTTTCACAATAAAACTTCTCCATTTGGCAATGGCACTTTCATTTGTTTATTAATTACTGTTGTAATAATGGGGGACAAGTGTTAATATTTCATGATGACTTATATTGATGGAGCTTACCTGTGCATTGAATTTTCTATAGGTATAAGCTAGAGATAGATCTGTGTTTTCCAAGGCTGATTCCAAAGGTTATTATTTCATATCTATCTGCAAAAGAAAATAATGTATACCTATAGACCTAGGACCAGGGATTTTCCTTATGTTTTTGGCCATGGAAAAATTTTACTTTGTTCTGGACAGCCTCTTAAAAATTTTCCTGTTTTATTCTTTATATCTTTTAGAATTGACTTATTGGTTCTTGAGTCCTCCAAGAATCGCTGGAGTCGAGAATCTGACCATAATCTTAGTACAATTTAAATAGAAGTTTGTAAAAGTAAATAAACTAGAGTAATCCATGTGTATTGTAGTCCAATTATATATTTCATTGACTTGACTTTTGTCAATATTTTGGGCTGGTTCTGTTGTAAATAATGATGAGATTATTAATATGAAAGTGTGGTAAAACTTCACCATGCCATACTGAGATTTAATTGCATTTTTAAGATTTGAGTTTTTTAATCATTTCCTCTCTCTGGAATTTTTAAAAATTTTGTTCATTAATCATAATGTGTGTTTATTCTATGGCTCTCTTATAGTTGCAAGAGGCACATGGATGTTTCCCTTCTTGCTGACCTACAATGCTAGATTAATAAACTTCTTATTCCTCTGTCAAAAAAGTAACCGAGAAGCCCTCGGGGGAAGGAAAGATTAGAAAGTCATCTCAGATACAGTTTGCACATTAAATGTACACTTCCCATTGGTGAGAGTTTAGCTGCTTAGCTATAAACAATTCAGGCATTTCATGCATTTGTAAATATTTTCATGTCGCTTCCGCTTGGTATTTTTTATCGTGGTCTTTAGATGAATAAATACTGTTGTGATATGTGATATCATATGTACCCTCCATCATTGCAGATCTCCCCCCTGTTGTGAAGAAGGAGCCTCCTGTCGATCCAGTGGTGCCCCACCATGTTGCGGCATCCGCCCCACCAGCGCCCATCGGCAAGGCGGGTGCAGGCGACCAGGTGCCCTCCCCTCCAGTGGGTGCTGCCGCTCCTCTTCCCTCCCTGCCGCAGGGCGGTGGGGTGGCGCCTCCGGCCAACTCGATCCATCATGTAGCACCACTCAACCCCATCAAAACGGAACCACCCGACCCACCAGCCACCTCCTCCCCGGTGATGTTGCCGACAAAGTCATCGCCTGCACCAGTGCCTCCAAAAGCACCCTCCCCGGCGATATCGGGATCGGCACCCATGAGTGTCCTTACCATGGGGAACAACAACAGCAACATCCCCTCCTTGATCAAGAAGGAGGAGAGGCCCACACTACCCACTCCCCCTCCTGCACCCCCTGCACCCAAGACAAGCGAAGGTTAGTAATTTCCACTGGGAATTCATTGCCTGCCTGCAGAATACATTTAGAATTCTCCTTATACTGGTGTCTTGTTTGGAAAATTTCAGTTGCTTTTTGTTTCTCCGTTATTTCACATTAACTTACCTAAAAATAGTTTTTACCTAAGTTGAAACTGGTCATAATGGTGCAAATTCAAATAATATAGCACCTGATCCCTGCAGTTTGGTATTTGAAAACAGAATCCTATTTAATTAGGTAATATTAAGTACATTTGCCTAATTTTTAAACAAAACTCAATCACCATTATCATATATGTATAAATGCAGAATGTATTCAATGAAAATGGTTCCCCAAACACCATGGAAAATTTATGAATGGTCAAGAGATATTTTCATGCCTGGTATTTACCAGGTATGAATACCAGGTAATTACCTGGTATGTCTAACTAAAGCAGTTATTTTGGCTGTGGCATGTTATATATATTAATAGTGTTTAATACTTCTTATTTTCACTATTATTTGATTATTTATTTATTTTCCATAGTTTTTATAGGTATTGTTTTTATTAATACAGTAGAATCTTGATTTTACATAACACCTAGGGACACCAATTTTTGCTGTTTTGTAAAATCAAATTATGTAAAATCAAGATAATGGCTGATTTCGATAAATGTGGTATAATTTTGTAATGCATCATAATGCAATGCTATATGCTTGACATTTATAATTATTTTCACTGCAAACACATCATTTATACACATAGTATTCAGTAATTGCAAATAAAACAAGCTTCATTGTAATTCAGAGATTTATATTTAAACAAAAATTTTTTATAAATAATAACAGTTAATTACTTCTCAGGTAGTATAAGTGGAGAATTTCAAATTATCTTTATCAAGTATATAGTTAGGAATCATGGGTATCTGAAGGGAAAGTATAAATTGTATTCAGAAACAAAATTTTAATATAGGACAGACATAAAACATTAACCAATATTAGAGAACTTCTGGAGATCAATAAAGGAAAGTTTAGCACATTAAATTATATAGTGACATGTCATACAAGCGGATTCAAATGAAAAAAAATACAAAATCATCTGCAAACTTCATTTTGAAAAATTATGTTATCTTAAAAAAAATCAGTGATATTTGTCTGCATTTTTAAATGCTCCAGTTTCGAGTGAATTATTTTTTCAATCTTATTCAATTTATCTCAAAAATTGTCACCAACTTCAAAAAATAAATTGAAATGGTGCAACTTATTCAAGACTTGCAGGAGATCTTCTTTTCTTTCTGAGTTAGGGATAGTCACATCACTTTCAACTTCTTCATTGTCACTTTGTATTTCATGACTACAACCTATAACTGGCTCCAAAGGATCTCCTTCACTTTGTTTGACCAGGAGATTTCGTCAGGGCAACATCATCATCAATTGCTAAATATTCCTCTATACTTGACATCTGTGATGCACACAAATGACTTATCAATCATAATGCAAAATCAATGGCTAAGCTAAGTCTAAAAATTGTCTTTGTTCTTCTTCAACACGATTTCTTCAGTTTTCTGTTGCAGGATTGGTCCATTCAAAGGAATATATGCTTTACGACCTGTGAAGAAGAACTCACAGATTTTTTCCTCTAATTCCGCAAACTTGGCTCCCTATAAGGTTTTCCTCTGTAAAGGTTTACCTGAATCCTGTGCCGTTTCAAGTTCCTTCCTACCTTTTAGATTGGTGGATTGAGTTGACACTGGTATATTGAAGAGGTATGACACTTCTGATAAGTTGTTTTGTTTCTTGTCATATTCTTGAATCATCTTCAGATTGTCTGCAATAGAAATGATCCTTCTCCGTTTACGTTGAGGTGCATTATCCATTTTATTCTCTTTTTTTATTGTCCAAGTATCAGAAAATTAAATACAAATATAAGGATACGAGAAAATTCTTCCTCCTTGTCCTCCTCCAATTCCTACACCTATAGACAGCCTAGCATTTCTCAGACCATTGTACATATACTGAGGCTCAGAGGATAAAATGAGTCTCTCTTTCCCTCTCCTGCAGCAGAAGCAGCTAAATTTCACAACCCACGCCAGGACAATCACTCAGTTCTGTCTGAATCAGTGAAGTATTATTAGTGCTTTGTCATGATTTGGCGAACCCCCCCTGGGTTCACACCCTGGGCCAGGGCTAATCGTAATTTTATTGTCACATTTTTTGTCTCATCATCATGTTTCTGTTGCTGAGAAAGTATTTTTCATCGTCATCAGTTAGATCATAGATTCTCCCTTGTTTGTTTGCTGCACCTTTCTCTGACTTTCAACTAATCCCTTCTATTGCTTGTCCATGAAAAAGGGACCCGAAAAGGGGACCTCCTGTTGCTTGGCAGTCTCTCACTCCCTGCCTGACCTTCAACTAATACCATTTCCTGCATTGTCTACAAGTCTAGCTCACCACTCCATATGTTCATTTATTCTGATCGATCATCTATAAGGACGAAGTAGCACCAGGAAGTGACAGACTGGAGCACAGATTCCAAGATAAGTTATTCAGTCATTACCCAGGAAAGTCTGTGGCAAAAAAGTCACAGTCTCTTCAGGTAAAATCACCTTAAAGTCTCTCAAGTCTGTGGCATAAAATCAGTCTCCTCATGTAAAATCACCTCAAAGTCTCTCGTAAAGCCATCCTTACAATGTAGATTCGCGAAGCATGACAATGTAATGCGTGTTTGAATCCTGCGAGTTTTGCAGCCCGAACATCAACCACGTCAAAATCTACTCGCTATAGTGCAGTATCACCACTCACAATAAGCGGCGGAACTCCCTATCTTTTAACACGTGGACCGACCAACGCAAAACAATCACTCGCTATAGCGATACATTCGTTATAAGTCATACTCGATATAGCGGACTTCTACTGTACTTTAATCGATATCTGCCATTAAAATCGATGTGAATTTTCCCGATTTTGTTGCAGTGTCATTAAGTTCTGCGGTTTTGTTTCGTAAAAACGAAAGATTACTTCCGCCGGGGACC
>WURS02045167.1:0-11134 GCA_011762765.2 Rhinocypha anisoptera | reverse complement strand
TTTCATCCTTGGTGACGGATGGTACCGACGAACACTTTATAAACTGAATCGAGTGAAGTTGATGCAATACTGTCACCTAACGGATTTCTTTATCACCCAAAGAAGAGAGACAAGTTAACTTTTCTTGATAGAAGTGTTTCGTGAAGGACAGGTGCACTCCCGAAACAAGAATGGAAGCACGCGATGAGATATAAGATTTCCTTCGAATAAAGTCATAAAAAGTCATCAAAAGAATATAAAATTCGGTTCCTCACGCGAATGTGTTAGAATGTGCCCTCTTACTTTCGGCATTCGGGAGGACGGCCACGCGAAATAGAAAGGCAGCACTGGGAACTTTACTTTGAAAAGATCAAAAGACCGTTAAGCACTAATCGGAGCCTTTATGGCTTTCCGATCAATACACTCCAACTCTCATAAAATAAATTTCTATTCAATGACTGCGGTCGCTATAATTCTTTCCCCGGAACTTACGGGAAAGTTAACTGATTTACTTCAATAATGAATAGATCAAATATTTATTTAATGATAAATTTAGAAGAACAAACGGATGCTTTCTCGGCGAATGGCATCGGTGAAGGTTGTTTGGGTTTTCCACCGGGTAACACTGCATTTCTGCCGACGTTTCGATGGACGAGTCGTCAACCCGCAGTGGAAGGGTGCTAGATTCAATCCGTACGAAAAGACGTATTTAGCGACGTTTCGGGATAGACTTGAAAGATACGAAACTAATTTCGAAATTTCTCAAGTCAAAATGACTGGCGTCACTGTGTCGGTTCAAACTGATGTATTACCTGCACCAAATTCTAGCGGCGAAGGTTTAGCCGTTGCTAAAGAACTTTTAAGGGAGTTTCCGTTGTATTGTTGTTTTAAACCCAGATTCGTGGTTTGACTTTCTTTCCCGAGCATATGATTTCGTGTCGATGTCTTTAGTTCCCGAAACTTGCCTATTCCAACATATACTTTTCAAATAACCCTGCATGTCCATTTTGGTTAACGTGATTAAATAATCGCAATTTAACGTGGGATCAAACCGTTCGTGAAATATGGAACGAGTTCGTCTCAGACCGTGATTTTAAACGCCTCGTGGGCGATAAATTCAAAAGGATGCAGTTAGCGTAAGAATCTCCATGAGAATTCCTGTTGTTTATTTCAAATGCTTCTAAGGTCTTGGGGATTTCTTGCTCGGAAGACCAATTTGTCAAAAGGAAGGTTTCCATCCTCTCAGCAGATCGACTTTTATGTTCGAAACGAGGCCCACCAACCTTCAAGATTTGTAGGGATTGGTAGCTCAAAAACTGCTGAATCAGAGACATTTCTTTGACCAAACTCCTCCAGGGAATTTTCGACTCACTGAAAATACTTCCAATCGTCCCCTTCCTCAACAGGTTGCCTCTCGGTTCGTATGGTTCTGCCAGTACTGCCGTAAATCGAATCACACCTTGAACCAATGCAGGAAGAGGATGAGAGAAATGAATCGTAATCTGCCGGCAATAACGAATGCCACTTTACCGCCTTGCTATTCACTTTTGAGCATTGAGGATAAAATTCAAAAGCACACCACTAGAGTGTTGTTAGACAGGGATTCATCGATTTCGTTGATAGACGAGATATTCTGGAATCAACTTTTTCACAAAACTAACCTACCCCCGCTCCAGGAACGTCGTAGGGTGCTTCATACTGTCCCGGGCTCCGAAATTACTCGGGCGTGTTGGTGAGAGAATTCACGTGGCCGAATATCGTGGAATCACGAGTTTTATCTCACAAAGTCGCCAGTACCTGTGATACTTGGTCACGATTTCATTAAAAGGTCGCAAATAATTATTCACCGCGAATCATTTTCCTTTGAATTTTGTCCAACTCGCTTTTCTCTTTTTTTCAATGCCAATAATGTTGATTTGTCTAACGAGTTTCCTCGGCTGGAAAACATTTTTGACCTTCTCACTCCGACCTCTGATTTGGCCCTATTCGCAATGTTTCTCCCAGAGCATGTCTCAGCTGACGACGCTCTCAAATCACTGTTGGAACAAATCCATAAACTCGGACTGACCAATCTGCTGACCTATGAAATTGAATTAGTTGATAAAATTCCAATCAGGTCACATCCCTATGGGTCTGCCCTCTCCAAAAGCTGATTTGATGAAATCTCACCTGAAATCCCTTATTGAATCTTCCACCTCGAATTGGAGCAGTCCTGCTTTCCTGATTCCAAAGAAGAATGGAGCCAGCAGATTGGTGGTTGACTACCAAGCTCTGAATATGAAGATAAAGATTGATGGTTTTCCTACCCCATCGGTTGAACATGCTTTTCAATATCTCTCCAAGGCTAATAGCTCTCCAAAGTCATGGATTTAAATTACGTTTTTCATCAAATCCCTCTTGTTGAAGATTCTAAGCAATATATAGCGTTTGTAACACGAACTGGCCTTTACCAGTTTAACCAATTAGTGTTTGGTTGTGTTAATTCTCCTTAAGTTTTCACCCGGTTAATGGACAAGGTTTTGGGAGACCTTAAGTTTTCATGTGTGTATCCACACAAAGACGATTGATGCAATATTGTCACATTTAAGCAGCACTTAACTGATGTTGAAAGGGTCCTCTGGGGGCTTCATGAAGCTGGACTCACACTCCACTAAGACAAGATGGTTTTTGCCCAGGCAGCTATTACTTTCCTTGGTCACAAAATTCAGGATGGAAGACTGCAGGTCGACCCAGACAGGGTGGCACCTCTATCATCATTTCCAGTTCCTAAGACGGTCAAGGAAGTTGGACGCTTCTTGGGCATGTGTGGTTTTTATTCTAAATTTATACCCAGGTATGCTAAACTCTCTGCTCCTCTTAATAGACTTAAGAAAAAGAATGTCCCCTTTGAATGGTATAATTTCCAGCAAAGGGCTTTTAATATGCTGAGGGATGCACTCTCAAACCCTCCAGTCCTTTCTTTGCCTAATTTTGATGAGGAGTTCCATTTGTTTGTTGATCCAGTAATGTTGCTTTGGGGGGTTTTGTGTCACTGTCATGATACCCAATATAAGCCAGTCGCTTATGCCAGCTGAACATTAAATTCCTATGAATGCTAACTTTCATCGTATGAACTAGAGTAGAACTTGTGCTTGGGCTGTTGAAAAATGTAGAGAATATCTTGACATGAAACCTATCCATTTGTACACTGATAATGGTGCAGTTACTTGGCTGCTTAAACATCCCAAGCAATTGGGAAAAATAGGTTGAATTGTCTTTAAACTGTCTTCTTATAATTTCATCATCCATCATGTTTCTGGAAAAAGAAATAGAGTAGCTGATTGCTTGTCTCGTGCTATGGGAGAAGAAGGGCAAAAACCCCCTGATATCTCATTGCTTTTACAGTGTGCTCCACCCTCATTAGTTAATATCAGGGAACAACAAAGGAAGGATCCGCTCCTAGAACAAATAATAACGAGAATTGGGCAGAACCCAGATTCTGAGCCTGTTTAGCATTAAAAAACAGCTGTTATATTGAGTGTCTAAATCTAATAAAAAACTCCACAGTTGCAGTTCCCCCTATCGTTTGACCTCTACTCATTGAGTATTTTCATTTGCTGCCACAGAGGGTCATATGGGAATCCATTAAACCGTTGAAAGAATTGCACGGGATTATTGGTGGGAGAGTTTAAGGAAAGAAGTGGGTAACAAGGTCAAAGGTTGCCATTACTGTCAAACTACCAAGCCATGCAATAGAAAGCCAAATGCAAGTGTCTACTGCCATGAGCAGTTATCCATGGGAGATAATTTTCATAGACTTTGTTGGCCCCCTCCCCAAAATGAGAAATCTAAACCATTACATTTTAACTGTTATAGATGGTTTCTCAAAGTTCATAATTTTGGAACCAGTAAGGTCAACCACTGCCCAAGCGGTCATTTCTGTTCTTTAAAGAAAATTATTTTCGGTATTTGGTTTCCCAAAGTATTTAGTCCCTGACAATTCTTCCACATTCAGATCTCACATTTTCCATTATATGTGTTATCAACTGGGAATCAAACACTCATTCACAGCCCCATATTATCCAAAGCCAAATGAAGCAGAATGGGTTCACAGAAATGTAAAATATGCCTTAACTATTTTTTGTGGAAAGGATCATACATGCTGGGATGAGCATCTTTCTGATCTGGCTTTTGCTTACAATTCCTCATTCCACACTAGCACTGGGTATACTCCTGCAAAGGTATTCTTGGGGAGAGAACTTCCACACCCATTGAGTAATTTATGGGAAATTCCCCCTCAATTATCCATTGAATTGTTTGAATTTCCTTAAAATGTCCTAGTTGTGGGACCAGATTTTCATTAATTTGAAAAAAGCTGAAAGATTACATGCTAATCAGTATAATAAGCTACAAGTAGCATAACCTTTAAGAGTGAAGGTATGGTTTTACATAGAAACCATCCAGTCAGTTCTAAGGTAAATAAAAATGCTGCCAAACACAAATTCCTATATGAAAGGGTCCTTTCCAGATTTAAAAAATTATCTCCCCTGTTACTTGAATTGTATTGAAACTAGGCACTGGAAGAGAAAGAATTTGTAATGTGTCTCAATTAAAGGCATATAACAAGCCTGAAGAACATTCCCCAGCTGAATAAGCAAATTCCTTGTAATTTTTCATAAAAAACATTGCATGAGAAATGGTGATGATGGCAAATATGTATGTATTAAAAGGGTCATGTATGCGTATAATTTGTTCATGTTTTTGTTGTGTTATGCTTAGGGGTAGCAAACCCATCATCCTGCTAGCTTGCCTAGACACACTCAGAACCCAGCTCTACCTGTAATTGGTAATGCGGCATGTAATACCAAAGAATTAACCAATAAAATGGATTTTTTCCCCATTTAAATATGGGAAGTGAACGTGTCCATATAGACCACCTAAATTGCTACTAAATTTTTCCTAATCTTGCAGTCATGGACCAGGGTATTTCTCAGATTACGAGCTATATGGCTAACCTTAGGTTTTTTTTAAAAAAAAAACATTAGAGCAGCAATGGTGTTTCATTTTCTACCCAGGCTTCAGCTGACAGATATCTAAAATCATTGTGTTGTTAGTGTCTATATGTTTAATATGTATATATATATATATTTAATTATGTATCCAATGCCACTGTCACCATTATTGCATTTAAATGTTTTGCAAATAATTTCCACATAATCTCTCTATACATAATATCTTAAATACTTTAATTATTATTATGAAATAGTAATAATAATTTCAATAACTTAATGGCATCTCCACACTCAAGACCACAAAGATGATGTAATCATAGAATTTCTTGTTTATAAAATGGCTATGCTTTCTCGCACTCAGTTCTCTATTATTAATTGCTTTCATTGTTTGAATCTTTTCCAAAGTGTATTTTATTTGGAGACTTGGTCCTAGTGTCAAGGTGGAGAGGGCTGTACGTTACTTATTGACCAGCCAATTTTTCTAGCTCCTAGTTTCCTATTTGTTAAAAAACTAGATTTTTTAATACTGAATTGGTCCAGCTTACACTTACAGTGAATTGATCCAGGTTACAGTACAAGTGCTACATCCTCTAGCATTAGTGTACACCTTGTTAGTCTGCCGTGATGAGCCTTTAAAAATTTTACAAAAGAATTCATAACATGCTTTCACACAACTTAGGTTTATTAATGGATAGGAATGATGGGTGATCAAGGATCCTACAATTTCTTTTACAGACAGCATTTTATACATTGTCTCTTCATCACTCAACAATATCAGTAACAAAAATGAATCAATTGAAATAAAGAATGAAAAAGTAGTACTTTCATTACAGAAATTTATGGTTCAGCTCGTTTACCAATTACTCATTCCAATATTGAGATATCTGAAGTCTATCTCTCTTCACAAAATACAAAATCATTAGCTAATGTAACATAAGATAATTTATAACCATTAATTCCCCAATAGACATTGGACTACCAGTTATTGTTAAACATTTCCACAATACTCACACCACCTCTGGATACCTTCACTTAAAATGCATCATTAATCAAAATAAAATCAGATGTCTAAAATGTAGGCAGAAAATGTTTACATTCAACAAAGCCAAAAGATAATTTCCATTTTAATTTCATCCATAAATGCGTACAATAAATATTGCATCACAAACATGTCAATGTAGGTAGATGCAATTACCTTAGTTATTGTATAAAAAATGAGACATTAAAAATTCAAACGTTATTTCAAATTTAACCTCTAGGAGCATATCACAATCTTTTTCTTCTGTTAGTGGACATTATTTGAATTCAATTGCTCCTAATGTTATCAGTGATTTCTGCATTAATGGCTGTGAAAATTTATTGTCTTGGCATATAATATCATAATTCCTTCCACTGAGCCACTACTTGGATTAGATCTCAATAGACACAGAATGGTTTATTAAGAGAGAACATTTTTGCTAACTGATACTAAACCGTCATCAATTCTGAGATGCTTCATCAATCGGGCATCTCCTTTAGCCATAACCAGCTGAAGAACATACAATTTATGGATGGACCTTCGTCATCCACTCATCATACATATTTAAAGCATTCACGAGGCATCCACTTACTAAAACATTTAGCTCTAAAAGGCATTATCACTTTATTTGCTTATAGCCAGGTTATGATTCAGGGCAATTCAAAATTTGAGCAAAAAATTGAAAATGCACATCTACAGAAGCTAATTAACATGGAAACAAAGCAAGCTCCAAGGTATGAGGAACAAATATGCATTCTCAAATTGTCTTCGAGTCCTCCTTTATGAGAATCATTTCCCTGAATGAACAAAGGTCTTCAAAAGATCCCTCTTAAATCGAAGTTTGAAGATGCAAAATATCCATTAACACCACCTATCAAATCCGGCTTAAAACTTATAACATAAAAATCTAAGTTTCTCCTCGAATGCTTGTATTTGCTCAGTCGCCTCTAAAAATTAATACATTTGAATATGTGACAGAACTCGTAAAACATAATTACAGTGGCCCAAGGTTACAAAATATCTGTAACTATCACCCGCACAAAGACAAGAGATCTTTAATAAAAGAAAAGGACCCAATGTAATTTATGATTCAAGTGAATTTTTGTACAGTTCTTTGACATAAATTATGCACAATATTCATGTTCTATCACTTTTAATACTTTCAGTAAATTCACTTTAATAAATAATACACCAAGCTCACAAGGAAACAATCAAAGATTGCTAATTTCAATGGTCATACATGGTTTAAGAAAAACCAAGCCTCCTCATATTGAAGATAGGGTCCATTTAATGGGACTCTTCACCATAATAGCCAAAACAAATGTAAGGAGCATTAAAGATTTCCAAGTTGTTAAAATAAGGATGCTTTCTCAGCAAAATGTAAACCTTTTTCAATTACTCAGGTGTCAATTGAACAAAAACATTTAAATCCAAGCAATCCTGCAATTGATTTTGGCCATTTGTTTACTCTTCAATGAACCTGAACTCTCAGTCTTACAAAACATTTGGGTAGCAACCATACTTAAAATGCATGTACACTTTTTATATAACAAGCATATAGAACCACATGCCCCTTTTAATTATACTATATACACACATTTATTCCTCTCTCCCAAAGAACATAATACCTCATTCACTAAATAAAAAACAATCAACAGTCACACGCAGACATCAGGACATTCATTCCACTCACATTCACCACCATGCATTCAGCCACACATTTCACACTTTCAATAAATTTCTTTCCCAAATTTACACTTAAAGACTATAACCATTCTCACACATGGTACTTGTCTTTCTAGATCAACCAGATGAGACAAGTCAATCTAATCTTCACTATTCTTTTAAGGAATTCATGGCCAGTCTCTTGATCTTCTAATGGAAAATTTCACACAGGAACATAGTTTCCTTTAGGACGGTAAAAGATTTGTCCTCTGAGTAACCTTTTACGTAGCTCTGATAACAGAAGCCGCTTCTCCTTCTTAATCTTTTTCAGGATGCCTTTGTTCTCATGTGTTCTTCGAGATAAGTACGGTAGGACTTCATCAACTGGGCCATATGGTATGTACTTGTATGCAGAGTAGCCTGACTGACCTGATAAATAGATTTAATTATAATCAGTGGACGGTTTGAACAACTTGAAGAAGGTTGAAGAAATTGGCAAGAGCAACAACAAACATGAATGACAGAATTTATGAAAAACTTGAATGAAAGGTGACACCAAAATAAAATTTATGTGAGACTATCAATTTATACCAATTCATCTACCAACCTATACTTTAACATAGTTTGGAAATGGGTGGTCCCAAGAGGACATGTACAAAACTTCAGAACTGTCTAGGTTGTGTTTCAAAAGTGCTATAAAATTTCAGGGGTAATTTATAAACTGATGGCTGACTAATTTTAACAGAAATTAGGGCTGTTTAAACATTTGAATCTAATAGGTAAAGTTAGAATATAATTAAGATTAAGCCCAATTAAGTTTAAATAAACATAACTTTTTGTCAATTGATCATTAATTTTTGTTAATGTTTTTTAAATGTTAATTTGAAAGTTTTTTATCTTTGTAGCCTGAAATTATATATTTTTAAATCAGGTTCTTGTTCTCATTACAGATGAAAAAATAAATTTCACATATACAAAAATGTATGGAAAATATGTATTCTTAATTCCCTTCTCTGGAAGTAATTTCTTTTTTATGATGTATACACAATGCGATTAAACAAATATGGATGGTAAGTTTAAATCAACATAAATAGATGGAAAACAGATAATTTATTTGATTCAACTTAACCATTACAGCATACTTCTTACTGAGCAAAATTTAAAAGGCAACACTGATTACATGAATAAATGTACCTGAGAACTTCTCAGTGTAGCATTATTAGTAGCTACCTCATTTAAAAAACTATACCTCTGGGCAGTTTTAAATTCTTCCTGGTATTAAAATGAACTCAGATAAGAAAAAGCATACACTCTCTTTCATAGAAAGAACTGTCCTCTGCAATTCAAAAAAGAGGAATAAAGAAAAGATTGGAAAGTGAGTTTAAGTATAAAAAGTTTAGTAAGAAAGAGTAAAGTTTAGAGACTGATGCAATGAGATGAAGTTACAGTATTTTGAGATAATGCATATTTAAAATGAAGAATTCAGAGAAAGAGTAAACATGACAGAGAATGTAACAGATAGAAAGAAGATTGGACATGGACAGAAAACTACATAGAATGAGCAAGGAATGGCTTCCCTTGAAAATATTTATTTACTTTACAATTGCCCACAAACAGGACTAATTATAACCAGTTAATAACGATGATGAAACACACACATCCATGCCCTAGGTGGAGATGGAAAAATCCACCTGGTCGGGATTCAAACCCATGACCTCCAGGTTGGCAGACAAGGACGTTATCCCACTGCCACCAGGCAGAAAGAGAAAAGGATGACCATGAAGGATAAGAGAATAAGGAGTGAAGGGAGCCATTCAACTGAATCATAGAGACATTAAAAACAGAGACTCATGGTGTGAAACATGCGGAGAACAGTGAACGCTCTAAAAATTCACTATTAAAAAATTAAAATAGAATAAAATTTGGCATTCTAATCATAGTTTGAATTAATTTTCACCCAAGATGACATAGAAGAGAATTTCAAAGCAGTGATTTCCTACATCTTATGACTTGAATGCCACCTTTGGCGGCTGGGCTCCCTCAATCTAGGGGACAAAAAACGGTATACATACAAAAAATAAGATTGTATGATACAACTAACAATCAACTCTCGGCTAAATTGTGATAACTTTGCATAGTTGCGTTTTCTACATTTTTTGGGCAGAAACACGCATGAAAGTAATGATAAAAAAGAAGTAAGATAATATTCAATTACCAGGATTCAAAATTGAATTTATGTCCAGAAAGGATTTTGTAAAGAAAAAAATATACACTGCCGAGGACTGCAGGTTCAGCATAGAAGGCAAGTACTTTAACCACTAGACCATCTTCTGACCATGGCAACAATGTGAATTTAGTTCTAGTCTACTTCCATGATATTCTAGGTCATTTTAATTTATTCTTTTTGGTCAAACTTGGGCCTATGGGGAAGAAAGCTGAGAAACGTATACCTTATATTTTTTCTAGTTTCAAGTCACCAAGATTCATGACCCAAGGTTGGCGACTTCTCCTTGTTAGGAAATAATATTGAGTGTCACTTTTTCTCAAGATTAAGAAAATATTTCAGGATGTTAAAAAGTTTTTCCATTATTTGGTGTAATATTAATTTTTCAAATCCATTGAGATTTTAAAATCAAACTCATATGAAATATTTTTAAAATGTCACAGTAAATAGTAAAATATTATAAAATAAAACCTAAAAAGTCAAGGATAATTAACTACCAACTAAGATTTTCCACAATTCTAGTCCAAAATTACCACAAACTTCAAATCCCTTAAAGATACTGAATTAAAATACATTTAAATATTCTTTACACTTACATATTTAAATGAAAGTAATGAATTGATACTGAAACTTCTGCTAATTTAGAATTTAAAATGTTTCCACGCGATAAACTTTTAATTAATTAATGTAAAACCTCTTATTAATGAAAACCAGGGAAGAGAAATGTTGCCAATTCATTATTTGAGAGTTTATTTTCCGGAGGCACATTGCAAATTGTGTCATTCAAGGGGTGAGGAAAAAACCTGCAGGGAATTATAAAAGACTGTGGCTGCTATGGTGGAAATATGTAAATTATTCCTGCTTATGTAAAAGTATGTAAATATTTGGCTAATTCTTACCTAATGGAAATGTGATGTAATCACACATGCCTAGAAGCTGCCCAAAGCACAATACCTTCTCCTGTGGCGTGAAACCAAGTTCGTTCATCCTGTAAATAACAAAAAACCATGTCAGCAAAAACTCCTCAACTTACAGAAATAATTCCCATAAATTATTCCAAAACTATTCTACAATTTTAACTACTAATCCACTTATACAAGTCAACATCATTAAACAAAAGCTATTATTTTAATGACAACACAGGTAAGAAAACATTTCAGTGCTCCATGAGGTATGTTATCTTGTGACCAGTTTCAATGTGTCATTTCCTGGCAACATTTCATGAAAAACTTATTTAGATTTTTTTTTTGGAAGTGG
>WURS02045156.1:0-26121 GCA_011762765.2 Rhinocypha anisoptera | reverse complement strand
TGCACAACACAAAGAGCAACGCATGCGCACAACAGATTTCCCTTTCTATTTTGTATGCGTGCTCCTGGGGCGCTACTATATTTCAATATGTTCCATGAAACATATACTTAACTAATCATATTCTTACGCAGAAGCTAGTAGTGTTTAGACAAGTTTATTATTCAAAAAATGTTTGAATTAGGTTTTTCACAACCAAGCACGCCATAACCAGCTACTGACATGAATAAAGTAATTAAGTAAGTGAGAACGAAGTGAGTATTTTTCTTTATTTTATGTATAAATTCATGTCTAATGTCATATCTAAGTGTTTAGATTAAATAGGGATAGTAAGAAAAGCCAACCTTAAAAGAAAGTTTCTAGAAAAACGTTACCTTGATTGTGCTTTTTAGCAAACGAAACTTCCCAGAACAGTCCTATGTAAATACACAGGGTTGACTTTTCCTGCAATTCCTAGATTAAAGTTGACTTTTCTGATCAACTAAAAACAGAAATAAACTGCTTAAAATGTAGATAACGTCATCTACTATTCAAAGAAATTAAACTCCCAAGTTCACTCGTTGGGATAAAGCAATACAGCAAAAATGACATTGATAGTTAAAATATTACCACTGAAACCATAGAGCTCATGATTTAGCAAGAATTGTCACTTTGGTATACACTTTAAATCAAATTTGGTGTTTTTGAAGTACAGTATCTTTGCGCTAGTTTTTCAGCTAAATTATAAAAAATAATAAATTCCTTAAAGACTACAACACCATTATAGGATTTAAAATTTTTTAAATTATAACTGAGAAATTATTAATTTTAAAAATTGTATAAAACATTAATAATTATTGTTTATTTAAAGTGTTATAAAGTTGTTTTATGGCTGTATTTTGAATTGAAGTGTAAATTGAGATACTAAATTCAAGGCTACATAAAGCAAGTTTGCTCATAGAAACACGAATGTGTCATGGTTTAAAGCGTATTATACTTTCCAATTTTCTCGAAAATTAAATAAATAGGGTAACGATTAATAACGATATATAAAGATCATCGAAGCGCGTCGCTGACAAGTAAATCACCTAGCTACATGCAATTATTTATGTAACTCAATTTATCTAAATTTCTAGAGTCAATTTTGACAATATAAAACAAGAGATAGAAACATATTCAATCACCAATTGTTGATTTCCTGAAGATGAATCGTCTAAGTTTAGTTGCATTGCTAATAAACTTTATTATCGGTATGGATAAATTTGTTGTCAAAAATGAAATGCTAATGAGTGCTTTGAGGTAGATTGCCAAGCAGACTCAATAACCTACCCAGGCATTGGTACGTTCACCACCGATGACTTCTATCACCCGTTGTACCGACCAGTGGTGCTGCTGCCTCAAAGTCCCGAGCACATCGACCCCACCTTCTCGCTGTACACCCACCAGAACATCAACGACGGGCAGCGCTTGGCTTACAATGACACTAGTTCATACCACGAGACCAACTTCGACCCCACACTCAAGACCAAGATTGTTGTGCATGGCTTTGTCGACAACGAACTCTTTGGTACGTGGCAAGAGGAAATGAAGAGCGAGTTTCTCAAGAAAGACCGCTACAATGTCATCTTGGTCGACTGGCGCAAGGGTAACTTATTTCCCTACATTCAGGCTGCGTCCAACACTCGAGTGGTTGGCGCCATGATTGGTACTCTTATCAAAAACCTCTGTGAAGCTTTCGAAACCAAACCGAATATGTTTCACGTACTGGGCCACTCGTTAGGATCACATATTGCTGGCTACACGGGCAAGTTCCTTCAAAGCAAGTTGGGTCACATCACTGGTCTTGATCCAGCTGGACCATTATTCGAAGGCATTGAGCCTCTGGGTCGTCTCTGGCATACCGATGCCGAGTTTGTCGAGTCCATACACACCGATGCTCGGCACCTTTTACCTACTGTAGGATTTGGAATGTACGAAACATGCTCACATGTAGACATTTACCCGAATGGTGGCAAATCACAGCCAGGTTGTAACCAAGAACGTGTCACTTCATTTGTTATTCATGGTCTGGTTGAAGGGTGAGCATTATAAAAATTCATTCATTTCAAGCCATATTCACAGATATTTACATCTAGCTCTCGCCAATTAGTTGCGTGCAATCATATTCGTTCAATTGACTTCTACATCGAATCTATCAACAACGCCCGTGCCGATCCTGTAGCTTATCAGTGTGACAGCTATGATAGGTTTCTTGCCGGAATGTGTAATGATTGTGGAAAAGATGGTTCAAAATGCGCTTTGCTTGGACCTCGAAGCGTGGAATATTCAAAACACCTCCATTACGACAGTAAAATCTCAGAGAACAAGCGATTTTTCTTGAAAACTGCCTCCAAGAAACCGTTTCTCAGTAAGTACTCTTACACTTAACCGAGTAACTGCAAGTATTTTTCGATTTTAATTATGTTTGTATTTTACCACACAGAGTTCCAGTACTACATCAACATCACATTGGATAAAACCTTAGAAAATATTCTGAGTGAAAGTGGAAGCATTAAGCTCATTTTCATCTCAAATGATAAGAGTAAAGAAGAATTTGATTTTAAGTCTAATGGCGATATGTCCTACCTCTTTGACAATAATTACTTTAGTGAATTACTTGTGCTTAACACTGATCCCAATAAACTCACTGGAATCATGTTAGTGTGGAGCCATGGAATGGTTGACATGGTTGTCACAAGTAATATGTACGTCAAGTACATCGATCTGATCGAGTTCAACCAACGTATGGGCACATTCCACACTCGGTAAGTCTCCTCTTCTAGTGAGTTGTTCTACAGTTATTAGGTTACTAACCCGTTGCATCAACGCAGTAATTCGACGTCTGCCGATCGTATTCGCTTAATTCCCAAAAAGTATCCAATTCCAAGCAGCGTGCCTGTTCTCTTTACCTTTGAAATGAATCAAGATACATGATAACTTTAGTATTATTATTCTAAAAATTTAACAATAATCAAGACAATAAATTACTTATCAAATATTTACTTATTGATTTACTTATTTTTGAAAATGAAAACATTTCAACTTATATTACTGTTAACTTTGTATTAAAACCTGCATTTTAGTATGTAATTATAAGTACAAAAAACTGTTTACACTAATAAACACTATAGGGTCAGTTTAAGATTAACATGGAATGCAACAAACGTCATGTCTTCTACACCACTCAACAAACATCGTGAGACTTGTGATTATCGTGAGTAAGTCCAAGTGTCCTAGGGGACTCACATCAGTCGTTAGTGTGATAACCATTCGATCACATCTAATTTGGCATTGTTTTGCATCGATTGCGTACCATTGCGAGATAATCAAACAATAAACGCCTATCTCATGTATTGCGCATGCCTTTTAGAAAAATTTAGAATAGAAATCCAGTTTTCAAATTAAATGTACACTTGAAATTCAAACAATGCACTACGACACTTGCTGCTCTTTAAAGAATTGTATAATTCATCATCAACATCTTCTTCACTAAGCCTTAGGTTTGCAAGAGAGTCCGCAAATGGTGGCAAACTCTATGCAAACTCCGGCATTGCGCAGGCTCCCAAACACAATTCACCATCAACATAATTAGCTTAATTTGAATTGAGTAATTAATATAATATTTGTTAATTTGGTTATCGAAAAGAACTCATCATAAGACCTATATTAAACTCAAAAACCATCTTATAGAGATAAATAAATATAAAATCCTGGTGGGGATTCAAGTTGAAATAAACCGATAAGGTAAACACTTAGAATTAAATGATTAACAAACAGCTAATCTAATCCAGAGATGCATAGGTACACTAAAGGCAATCATTTTAAAAAATGGATTCACTATAAATGAGACAAGAAAAGTGTGACAAAATCATCACAACTGGGAGACCACTGAAGCACCATGATCTCCTTTTGTTTTCTTGCCTTTCTGGCCATTCAATTAGTTGGTAAGATACAATTAAATTGCAGATAAAATTGATATATTAGTACTCGTTTTCATTGTTAGGTTCTAGTGCCAAATCGGTGACCTATCCAGGCATCGGCACCTTTACCGACCATGACTTCTTCGATATAATTCACCGACCTTTTGTGATGCTGCCTCAGAGTCCTGAGCACATTGATCCAACTTTTGCACTCTACACCAGACGAAATCTCAATGAAGAAGATGATTTGGTTTATAACGATCCCAGCAAGTACAAAGAAAGTCATTTTGATCCAAAACACCAAACAAAAGTTATTGTTCATGGTTTCATCGATAATCGACTGTTTGGTGAATGGATGAATGAAATGAAGAATCAGTTTCTCGAGAAGGACGACTACAATGTGATCATTGTAGACTGGCACAAAGGCAACTTCTTTCCCTACACTCAAGCCACTGCCAATACCCGAGTGGTTGGTCCAATGATTGGTATTCTCATTCAAAACCTCTGCAAGACCTTCAACACAACAGCAGGTTCTTTCCACTTGCTTGGTCACTCGCTTGGATCGCACGTTGTAGGTTATGCAGGCAAGTTTCTCAAAGGAGAGGTGGGTCACATTACTGGTCTTGATCCGGCTGGACCGTACTACGAGGGTATTGTACCCGAAGGTCGTCTCTGGCACACCGATGCCAAGTTTGTTGAGGCCATCCACACCGATGCTCGTCACCTTATCCCTTACATTGGATTTGGAATGTATGAGACGTGTGCTCATGTGGACATCTTCCCCAACGGTGGCAAGATACAGCCTGGCTGTGATCAAGAGCGATTTACTTCCATCCTCATCAAGGGTCTCTTCGAAGGGTGAGTCATTCTTGGAGAAATAGCTTAGTTTTATTGACTGAGTGAATTCTAGTGCTCGACGTATTGTAGCATGCAACCACCAGCGAGCTGTCGACTTCTACATTGATTCGATCAACAACATTGGTGCCTCACCAGTGGCCTATGAGTGCGCCGACTATGCTGACTTCGAGGCGGGTAAATGCCACGACTGTGGTGCTGATGGCTCCAAATGCGTCGTCCTTGGCCCACAAACAGAGGAGTCCAAAAACGTAAAAATTACTACACAAGGCAAGCGATTCTTCATGTCTACCATGGAACACAAGCCATTCCTCAGTAAGTCGAAATTAATTTGAGTTCAATTATTGAAGACTGATTGTACTTGACAGAGTACCAGTACTACATTAACATCCAGATGGACCCGGCATGGCAGAATGTTCTGAGTGAAAGTGGTCGTATTACACTCAAGTTTGTCAACACTGATGGCAACACGGAGAGCTTTGACTTCAAGCGCAACGGTGACATGCTTCACCTAATTGACCACACATACCGCCAAGTTCACGTGCTTGACACTAACCCGGACAAACTAGCCAACATCGAGTTTGAGTGGTCGCATGGATTGATTGACATCATCTTCCATGGCAAGATGTATGTCAACCACATTGACTTGATTCCTCTCAACCTTCCACTGGCTGATGGGTAAGTTTCATTTATTTTCGCTTACTTTTCTAAACTAACCCACAACTTTGTATGTCATGTTCAAATAACAGCAAAACGAAAACTCCCAAATCAATTCGATTTGTTCCCGCCAAGCATGGTATTCCCAACGACGAAGATGTAGTTTTCAGACCCTCACAATAATCTATTATTGTGGATTATTAATACTTGTAAATGCACCTATGTGATTCATGTATTTTTATCACAAAAAGTAAATTGCTTTAAAAATAAATCACTTTTGGCACATGGCTATTGAGTGAGTCTTTCCCTTTTCTTGAGTCTTAGTGAGTGAGTGAACTAAAAAAGGGGTACTTAACTAACCCAAAGGGTACATACAGGTACAAGTAGACTTATTATGACAGTCTTCTCCCTCTTATCTTAACTAATGAATGTTGAAGTTAGTTCAATCAAAATTTCGAATAATGGAAAACTTTGGATATGGTGGAAGTTTGATTATAACAATCAAAAATCGAGATTTGTTAACCCACTGTTTGTCCATCGCAATCTTGTCCTACTTCTTCTCTCTTACATTATTGGAAAACGATTTATCTTTTTGTGAACAAATATAGAACTTTGAACTTTTCCTGGTTTGAAAGTGATAAACAATAATTCCTAGATTCAGTGTTTTTCAGAAAACCCCATAGAACAATGTTTATAACAATAGACCACTTTGAAGTTTCTAGGTACAACTATCACTATGATCCCTTAAGCTCTAGGTGGTGAATTAGTCACCCTCAAAACTCTGAACATGGCAGTGTGGTGACAATGCTGCCAGCTCATATTATCTCAGTGGGTGTCCCGACCAAGACCCCTATTATCGCACATTTCTTCACATGGACACCTATAGCAATAGCAATCAGCTAGACTCCAAGTAGCTATTTATTCTAAGTTTTTCTGATCGTGAGCTCAGTCGTAAGTTTAGATCCCAGAAGATACTTTTACTCTACTATTACTTTATTTACTATTACTAATTAGTATTATAATAATTCTACAAATTTGCAAGTCTTGCAACAATGAATATATTACCTGAGTTTATTCTCTCCTTATTGACTCAAATCCTAGGTACGTTTAGCATTGAGTAGATTTCCGCAGCTTCATGACTAATTGAATGACTTTCTTGTTATATTTAGGACCAAGTGGCACTGCGGTGACCTATCCTGGAATCGGCAACTTTACCAATTCGGATTTTTATCATCCTGTGAATCGACCTGAAGTGCGTCTTCCAATGGGACCCACTCAAATTGCACCTACCTTTGATTTATTCACACGATCGAATTTGTTAGAGAAGCAATCCTTGCTCTATAATGATACAGCTTCCTTCAACAACACCAACTTTGATCCAAAGCACGAGACTAAGATGATTGTGCACGGTTTTATGGATAATCCAATTTTCGGAACGTGGATGGTGAAGATGAAAAACGAATTTCTAAAAAAAGATACTTTTAATGTGATCATTGTCAACTGGCACTACGGAAATTTTTTTCCATATTCTCAGGTAAAAATATCTAAAATAATTTAGAGATACATAGAGTTAATTTTTTCAACAGGCTGCAGCTAACACTCGAGTGGTTGGCCCAATAATTGCTATTTTAATTGAAAATCTTTGCAAAACGTTCAACATTACACCGGCATCGTTCCACATCGTGGGTCACTCTATGGGTGCGCACATTGCGGGTTATGCTGGCAAGGTTCTTAAGGGAAAGTTGGGTCACATTACCGGACTTGACCCAGCGGGACCACAGTGGCGAGGATTGCCAGCTCAAACTCGTCTGTGGTACAGCGATGCCATCTTTGTGGATTCCATTCACACGGATTTCAACCCGCACTTTCCACTGGGTAGCCTTGAAACCTTCTCCCATGTGGATATATTTCCCAACGGTGGACAAATGCAGCTAGGTTGTAATTGGGAACGATTTACTTCAGTTTTCACCAGAGGAATCATCGAAGGGTAACGTTGCAACAATAACTTGATCAAATTCAACAATCGAGCAAGTGTTGATTGCAGAACTCGTCGGCTGATAATTTGTGATCACCAACGCTCGGTTGACTATTACATTGAGTCGATCAACTATAATGGTGCATTGGTCGTTCACCAGTGTGATAACTACGAGTTGTACCAAGCTGGAAAGTGTATTTCTTGTGGTCATGATGGATCTAGATGTGCTGCTTTTGGTCCTCAAGCTAAGGAGTACGTGATGAACAAAACGGAGGTGCCACAAGGCAAACGATTCTTTATGAGCACACTCGACTATGAGCCATACCTCGGTGAGTGCTTTCACAAGCCCAGTCAAGTGTAAATAATCGAATACGTTTTCTGTGCAGGACACCAGTACTTAGTTGATATGAAAGTAGAACTGCAATGTGGTCACTGGAACTGGTCGGAGAGTAACTCAATCACTCTTCGTTTCATGGATTGTGATGGCCAGGTGGCAAGTCTCAATGTGACTCATGTGCCAATAGTCACCACCATCAGTCAAGTTTATGTTCTTCCCGTCAGTCTCGAGAATGTGGTTCGCATTGAGTTCACTTGGTCTTCGGGTGTGCTTGCACGAATTCTTCCTAGCAAAGTGTTGCTCAGTGACATTAAGGTGACCTCTCTTGATGCCATGGATTACAAAAGGTAAAAAATACACAATTCTTCAAATACATATTTAATTTTATTATATATTTTTTAAATAGAAAATCATTCCAGTTTTTGTCTAAAGAAAATGAAGTTTACAGCAATCAAGTTGTTGTTTTTCAAAAAGCTCTAACCAGTTGAGTTCTTCTTGATCATTTATGAATTTGATTTGTTAACTCAAAAATTGAATAATAAATATTTTTTATTGAGTACTATACAAGTGATTGTTTTGGATGTTTGAATATTAGTTGGGGAAGTGTTTAAGTGAACTGGTATTGCTCATCTTATCACATTGGCTCGGCGAGTGGTAGCTCAAGTCTATTTGAATTTGGCATGTTGAGGCGAGGTGAGCTTATTTCTTTTTCTTCCACTCATCACAGCCATGCTTGCAGCCACCACTACCGTAGCTGCTGCCCACCGAACCGCCCCCAGCACTGGCATAGGCCCAGGAACCAGCCTTGGAACCGCCACCACCATATCCACTGCCACCACTATATCCACCGCCGCCGCCGTAGCCAGCAGAACCACCTCCGGCACAATAACCGCCACTGCATCCACTCTCGCCTGCATCAATCACTTTGACAACCTTGACCACTTTGGGCTGGGTGATGATCCTGGTAACCTTGGTAACTACCGCTGGTTCGCTGTGATGATACTCTGAGTAGCCACCACTACCTCCGCCGTAGCCAACGCTACCACCTCCACAACCTCCATAACCGCATCCTATTCAACCGAAAATAGTTAATAGTAAAATAGTTACATTATTAAAATAAATAAAAACTTACCTCCATCAGTATAAGTTGTTTTCTTGATCACTTTGATGATTTTGGATCCACCGCCACAATCACCGTGGCAGCCTGAACCATAGCCACCTGCATCGTGATAACGTTGCTTCTTGTAACCATAATGTCTTGGCTGTTCGACATAGGCCGAGGATCGGTGCACTTTCACCACTGGCTTGCCAATTACAATTTTAAGATCTTTTTTTGTCTCTTCCTTGACCACAGTGGTTACCGACTTGCGATAGTTGGAGGAGCCATGATGACTGCTTCCACCGCCACCACAGGATGCACCATAGCAGTCGACCGGTTGCTCAATGATTGGAGCTGAGTAGCCTCCGCTGCTTCCGCCACACCCACCGTAGCCACATCCACCACCGCATGAACCACCGCAATCTGAAGACAACCAAACAAGTTAGAAGAAGACAAGGTGAGATAAGACAAGTAGTACCATAGTCGTAGCTGCCGCCACCGCCGCTGCCACCACCACCACCATAACCACCAGCCAGTGCGCCGGAAGCCAGGAGAAAAGACAACACCACTTGAAGTACTCTCATTTCGACGCCTGCTTGTCCACACAGGTAGACCACCAAGTAAGTTGGATTTATTTATAAGAGTTTGACTGGCTGCAGTCACTACTCACTGCGCAAAGGATAATGAACACCCTCGGTTAAAAGGAGAAAGTTGAAGTGACGCTCGGCGCTTTCTCTAGCGGTGAGGTGCGATTACTCCAATGGATTTCCCACTCAACGAACTGCCTCAATGAAGAGTTTGTGATGCGTTTTAATGAGACACCTTGGGCGTGTGCAATCGAGCTTGGCTAACCCTCTTGGTGTACGTGCTGGGAGGGCACTACTATCACTTGTAGTATGAGAGTTAAAACTCGTTTGCCTCGTGACCCATTCTGGCGTGAACCATAGGTGTAGAATCACCAACATTGGAAGAAAATTTTAAGATTTCAAAATTGACCGAAATCTAGAAATTTACCAAAGATAATTTTTAAATTAAAAGTAGAATTTGCATTATAAAGTCAGTTTTATTTAAAGTTGTAAACTCTTTACAGTCAGTACGCATATATGACAAGCATGATTCAACTTATGTGTTCAATCAAGAATTAACTTGTTCGACCACTTGACAGGTAGTTTCTTCAATTATCACGTTAGTGGTGCTCAAGGCTAAGTGATGAGCCCAAGTCTGGTGAAGTTGTGTGCGTTGATCACATGAAGATACTCACCGATCAACGATCACAACCCCTCTTTTTCACATACGTGACTAGCTTTTCAACAATCTCTCTCTCTACTAGTCACTTTTAGGAGACGTTATTTAATCTTGGAATTACATAAGATTTTATTCGATATTGGTTGCTACCATATCATCTCGATTAAGATTTGACAGTGAAAATGATTGGATTATAAGATAGAGTAAATGAATGGTGATGAGCCACTGGTAGTTAGCAATTCTGTGTTTTGGTGTACTTTACTATATTTTATTTGTTGCTAAATTATTTTTTATCTAACCTTTAAATGGCAGTGCTTAGAATAGAATTGCGTGAATAAAACACAATAAATCACAAGGGTAAAGTATCTGTAGCGTTTACAATGAATTCAGTGGGTTATATAATTAAAAATGGAGTATTTGATGTGTTGAGTGAATAGAATCGATGGTATCGTTTCTTAGCAGTCATGTGAGAGGTGTGCAGGTATGCATCATTCCAGCCAAGGGTAAACACGAGTAGGCATGCACTGCAGTGCACTATTGTGGTTTAGACCGTCTATCCAACTGACTTCGCACTGCAACACCTTGGTCAAAGTGGTGCCGCGGTGAACGGTGAATACACCGATCCAGTGGTCGCATTCTTTTTCCTCTGTCCTTCTACTAATTTTGCTTTAGCCAAGCGAGCCAGTGCTTTAGTGCGAGCAGTGTAGCAATTCAATAAGCACAACCCCGCGAACCAGCACACTTTATTCTCTCGGTCCGTCCTCTCACTCTGCTCTAGCGCGCTCGTCGATGAATAATTGATTTTAGCTTGATTGGTTTTTTGTTGTTTGGTTAATTGTAACGCGCGCGTTGGTTTGTGCCACTCACCATTGTCTCGATGTGATCCTTTTGGTGCTACACTCTCATTCTCAGTGCCCTCTCTACCTGACTACTGGTTGGAACATATCACAGTGTGTGTGAGAGAGTCTATTTTATATATCGCTATATTTACGCCGGCTGTTATCAGAGAGCGCATTTATGTGATAGTGTTGGGTGATAGGTTCTACTGCTGCCGTGTGTACATGTAATTGGTGGTGCTCGTGTAGCATTGTGTGAATTGGTGTAGATGAGTTAGAGCCTAGTTGTGGCGCAGAGAGTCAAGCTCAAGAAGTGATCCTTAGTGATGGCCGATTCCAACTCGGTGTCTCGGGCAGCGGTGAGCACGCCTCAGTCGGGCGATTCCTCCAAGGACTCGGTGGACTCGACCTCGCACTCACATCATCACCATCACCACCACAGGTCGCACCGCTCTGGCTCGGCCTCCACCTCTACCTCAAGCAGCATCATCCGAACCAACACAGGGTGGTTCCAGCGCAAGATCAATCTCCGTCCAGCTCACCGTGGTTGCCATCTTATCACCGATGAAGTACTGAAACAAGTGCCTGAGATTAACCAGTTTCAAGTGGGCATATGCAATCTGCACAGTTGAGTCATTTTATTTCACAGTACCACTTATATTGATCAAATTTATGTGTTACAGTTATGCACACTTCTGCAAGTCTCACTTTGAATGAGGTAAATATAAATCTTATGTTATGAATTCTAACTCATCTTTTTACGAACTTTTGACAGAACTGGGATCCTGATGTGCGGGAAGATATGGAAATGTTTTTGACCAACTTTGTTCCTGAAGTAAGCAAGTTTCTTATAATTTGTACTATTATTTTGTTTCTAATAATTCTTTTGGATAGAACATGAATTTTCGTCATGTCTGCGAAGGACCAGACGATATGCCAGCTCACGTCAAAGTATGCTTCAAAGGTTTTAAGTGATTTTTCTTAACTAAACTGATTTTTTGAATGCTTTCAGGCTTGTTTTCTAGGCTCTTCGCTTACTATTCCAATTACCGAGGGTAAACTTAGTCTGGGCACTTGGCAAGGTATCTGGTTGTGCGAGCATCGCAACAGTGCGGGAAGTCGCAAGATCATGGTGACCATCAATGGTGCCCTCAAACCATGAAGAATATCTCTTTCCTCACCGCGTGGCCTCTCTCTTTCTCTCTCTCTCTCTCTCTCACTTTCTTTTTACACAACTATTTATTCCACTGCCAGCTGCAATAACTACAACTGGAAACCGGATTTTTCACTTTTCTCTCACTTTAGCGAGACTAAACCTTGGGAACAAACTGATTTATTCATTATGAATATTTCTATCTCTGTTATAAAGCTTATGCAACCAACTACATACTCATTCCTTTTGTATGGTGGTTTTTACAAGAATTTTTCTTGTTGCTGTTATAAATTGTTACAATTTTTTGGCTAGAAAAATGTCACCTTTCGCACTAATGTTTGGCTTTTATGTACATAATAATATTAATAATAATGTTATGGTTATATTTTATTATAATTTAACTAATAAAATTGTTATACTTTTATTGATGCAATTCTTTTGTATCGATCAATTGTATGGAAAGTTATTAAAAAAATTAAAAAATTGTTTGCTAGTATATTTAGGCCGTGGTGAGCCATCCTAACTTCTATGAAAGACTCCCACGGCGGCAGCCTCACTTGACGCAAGCTCGCCGACTCGCAATGCTGAGTGCGGCACTGTGGGTAGTGTATTTCCACGTGTAACGCACTCTGAGTGAGCATCGCACACAACTTTCACTGGTTGCTCGTGGTGAATGACGAAATCACGACCCACTCGCTGACTTGTGACAGAACCCACACGATGGCCACCGAAGGCAAGAGTACTGCAAAGTTGACCTATTTTGTGAACCTCGAGACACAGGTTCACGAGAAGTGGGACAGAGAGAAAGTGTTTGAGTTGGATCCACCGGCCGGCAAGGATGACGCGGAGAAGTATTTTGGTACCTTTCCTTTTCCTTACATGAATGGACGTGGTCACATTGGTCACACCTTTTCATTGTCCAAACTCGAGGTATGTTGTATGCTTGTTTAGCCAAGTGATGTGCTAACTATTTCTTTTTATTTGGCAAGTTTGCGATGGGTTACTTTCGACTGAAAGGCAAGCGATGCTTGTGGCCTTTTGGTTTCCATTGCACTGGCACTCCCATCAAAGCTTGCGCCGATAAGTTGAAACGAGAAGTCGAGTTGTACGGTTGTCCACCCAACTTTCCTGAGGATGATTCGCCAAGTGAGGAAATCTCAAATAACGCAGACGATGCTTTTAAGGATAAATCAAAGAGTAAAAAGAGCAAGTTGACTGCAAAGAGTGGCTCAGCCAAGTACCAGTGGCAGATCATGCGATCGTTGGGTTTGAGCGATGAGGAGATTGTAAAATTCATCGATGCAAACTATTGGCTCTATTATTTTCCCGAGAAGTGGATCGATGATCTGAAGTTGTTAGGTGTGCGAGTCGATTGGAGACGGTCATTTATCACCACCGACATCAATCCTTATTTTGACTCCTTTGTTCGCTGGCAGTTTATTCGCTTCAAGGAGAGGAATAAGATTAAGTTTGGCAAGCGATACACCATCTACTCACCGAAAGACAACCAACCATGTATGGATCACGACCGATCTTCCGGCGAAGGTGTCGGACCTCAAGAGTACACTTTGATCAAGATGAAGTTGGTGGAGTCAGTTCCCGAGAGCCTCAAGCAAGTCAAATCAAACATTTTTCTCGTAGCAGCTACGCTCCGACCGGAAACGATGTATGGCCAGACTAATTGCTGGGTGCATCCAGACATCACTTACATTGCTTACACGATCAACACTGGGGAAGTGTTTATCTCCACCAAACGTTCAGCGTTAAATCTTGCATACCAAGACTTTATGGAGGAATTTGGCAAGATCAACATTATCACTGAGTTAAAAGGTTCCGAATTGATAGGTATCAAACTGAAAGCACCAATGACTTGTTATGAATACGTTTATGTGCTCCCGATGATGACTATCAAGGACAACAAAGGTACTGGGATTGTGACTAGTGTACCATCGGATTCACCAGATGACTACGCTTGTTTGATGGATCTAAAAAATAAGCAAGCCTTGCGAGCAAAGTTTAAGCTAAGTGATTCAATTGTTTTGCCTTTCGAACCTGTACCGATCATTGAAATTCCTGAGTATGGCAATCTTTGTGCTGTACGCGTTTGTGAGGAATTCAAAATTAAGAGTCAGAATGACACTGAGAAGTTGGCTGCGGCTAAAGCCAAGGTTTATCTCTCAGGATTTTATGATGGCGTAAGTTTTTAGTGATACTTCTATGTTTATATGCTAAAAGGTATTGTTTTAGGTGATGTTGGTGGGAGAACATAAAGGAAAGAAGGTGTCGGAAGCTAAGCCACTCATTCAAAACATGCTGCGTCAGAGTGGCGAGGCTATCAAGTACATGGAACCCGAAAAGCAAGTGTTGTCACGCTCAAACGATGAGTGCGTTGTAGCTCTTTGTGACCAGTGGTTTCTTGAGTATGGCGAGCCCAAGTGGAAATCCGAAGCAGATAAAGTTTTGGCACAAATGAATACTTATTCCGAAGAGGTCCGTAAGAATTTTGTGGGCACGCTTGACTGGCTTAAAGATCATGCCTGCAGTCGACAGTATGGTCTTGGCTCACGCTTGCCGTGGGCCGAGGAATGGCTCATTGAGTCACTTTCTGATTCTACCATCTACATGTCATACTACACAATAGCACATCATTTGCAAGGAGGTCAACTTGATGGCAAGGGTCAATCTCCAATGGGTATTAAACCGGAAGATCTGACACCCGAAGTGTGGGACTATATCTACTTTCCTCAAACGGTATATCCAAAAAACTGTAATATTTCCAAGGAAAAACTTGATGTGTTGAAGAAAGAATTTGAGTATTGGTACCCAATGGACATTCGAGTCTCTGGCAAGGATTTGATTCCAAACCACTTTACCTACATGATCTATAACCATGCTGCAATCTGGAACGATATGCCACAGTATTGGCCACGGGCAGTTCGTTGTAATGGCCATTTGTTGCTGAACAACGAGAAAATGTCCAAGTCGACTGGTAACTTTCTCACTCTCCACGATGCTATTCAAAAGTATTCGGCTGATGGCGTGCGTTTTGCTTTAGCCGACGCTGGTGACGGCATCGAGGATGCTAACTTTGTGGAGAAGCAAGCCGAAAACGGATTACTCAAGTTGCACGCTTTTATTGAGTGGTGCAAGGAAGTGGTCGAAAATCTTGATTCATTCCGCAACGAAGAGACACTGACCAGCTTTGCCGATCTCGCTTTTTCCAATTTGATGGATGATCTAATTATTAAGACTGACCAGAACTACAATAATTTGATGTTTAAGGAAGCTCTCAAGACGGGCTTTTTTGAGTACCAGGATGCACGGGACAAGTACCGTGAGTTGAGCATTCGATCTGGCATGCACCGTGGTCTCTTGCTGCGGTTCATTGAAAGCCAAGCTATTCTTCTGGCTCCCCTCTGCCCTCATACTGCTGAGCACATTTACACCACCATCCTCAACAAACCAGGTTCGGTTCAAACTACTAAATGGCCTGAGGCAAAGCAGCCCAACCAAAGCTACCTGCAGATGTTTACATACTTCTTCGATGCGTGCCATTCTTTTCGAGTGCGATACAAGAATTTTGCCGCCCAGACAGCCAAGTCGAAACAATCCGGTGCTGCTGCAAAGAAACCAACAAAACCTACTCATGGTACCATTTATGTGGCACGGAATTTCCCTAAATGGCAATCGATTATTTTGACTACTTTGAAAGAGCTTTATCAGGTAAAAAAATTTCTACCTTCACCATTTGGTTTCGAAGACTAACAATTCATGTTTACAGGAAAACAAAGGAAAACTTCCGGAGAACAATGTGGTTGCTGTTAAGTTGGCTAAGAATGGAGACCTGAAGAAATACATGAAAAAGGCGATGCCATTTGCCGAGATGAGAAAGGTTTGTTTGTTTACTAATGCTTGTTCTTTGCCTTCTAATGTTGACCACTTGATTTGTAATTAAAGCAAATGTTCTTGACCTCTGGTGAGGTTGTTTTCGAGGATACAGCTCCTTTCGATGAAATGGAGGTGCTCAAGGCTAACTATGATTACCTCCTCTCTACCCTCGATCTCTGTGGTATCGATTTCAAGTATTCGGATGAAGCCGACGCGAGGATTCAGGAAGATTGCTGTCCCCAAGATCCGTTCATTGCATTCCGCGCTGAGCCTTCGGTTCCAGTGACTTTTGTCAACACACAACCAATGTCTTCGTGTTTCGAAATAACTATCCCTATCTACCAGAGTGATTTAATTTCAAACTTGGCAAATCGGCTCGCCAAGGAACTGCGCGTAGTCAAAGGTTGACTTGATTAGAAATTATAATAGACTATTTCTAACTTTTATGTTTAGATTCTTCTAAGGTAAAGCTATTGCGATACATCGATCCCGAGTTAGGACCACGCAAGTTCCCCTCGCCTAAGGTTTATCCGGAAATACTGAAGCCAATCTCTCTTGAGTCCAAACTGGTCGCTAATTTGGACACTAAAATAGTCACTTTGGTGGAATCAGGCCAAGACATCACTATCGGAAATCGCCTTGTATACCAGCTTGAACTATAATCTTGCGTCTAACCGATATTTTGTTTAATTATTTATTTACATTTTTGAATTAGAAAGATCTAGTATCATACTAGCATATAATAAAAATGGAAATGATACATACAGATGAAGTTATGAGGTTTTCTTGCGTTTGGCAGGCCGGTCGAAGGTCTGTTTCATGCCACCACCATGGCTCGAGTGGAACTGGATGGCGTGTGTATTGTCTTTGGCGCCCCACGCATGGTCAAAGGCAGTGGTGTCTTGGTCCGTCAAGTGAGTGTACTTGGTGCGACCCGCTCTGCCAAAATTCTTGACTTGCATCACTTGTGGCAAGGTTGTCTTGTTATAGTGATCTTCCAATGTGGGTGCTGTAAAGTCCCGTTTCAAGACCTCTTCTTCTTTGTCGAGGAAGAAAGCACCTCGATGGAAGTACTTCTGCAAAAACTTCTGCTTTCCCTTCTCGACCTTGTTGGTGATGACACGTGGATTGGCCTCGAGCTCTGCTTGTCGCTCTTCTTCACTCATGTTGCGCAATCGCTCGATTTCGCGCCGTTCCCGTTCGCGTTCTTCTTCTTCATCTTTCTCCCGTTTGACGCGTTTACCTTCACGAACCTTCCATAGAACAAAGCCAGTTTCGTCATCTTCATCATCAGTAAGAATAGCGGCAATACCGGCAATGATGGCCTCTTCTTCGGCAATAGCCTTTGCCTTAGCCTCTTCCTCCTCTTCTCGGCGTCGTTCCTCCTCGATGATCTTCATCGTAGCCCTTCTTCTCTCTTCGGCGGCAATCTTCTTCTCTAACTCAAGATTCTCCAACTTTTTCCGCTCCTCCTCCTCCTTTTCAATGATAGTAATTCGATCTTTCTTAGGAACAAAGATGGGTTTGAGACGAGGCATGCCATCATCTTCATCGGAGTCCTCATCTTCAAACTCTTCCTCTTCATCTTCTTCATCCTCCTCCTCTTCGTCTTCCTCATAGGTCTCTTCTACTTGGTTGTCAAGAGTAAATCTCTCCATTTTCTGTTTGAGCAGCTCGTGTCTGCGTTCCACGTTCTCCTCGGCATTGTCATCATCCTCATCAACCTCGGCGTCGATCACTTCGCGATGACGTCGTCTTCTCCTCACTACATCACCATCTTCATCCTTGTCCACGGTTTCTTCATCTGAGTCCTCAACCTGGTCGCGCCTTGTTTGAATCACTTCAGGCTTGACAATTGGCCGGCTTGAATCATCACGTCGACCTCTCCGAGGAGGTAAATCATCATCATCATCTTTCTCTTTGTTAAACTGCATCAACCGTCTCATTCGAGGATCCATTTTTAGTTCGTCATCGTCAATCTTGGTACTACCTTCTTCCTTTTTTCGTCGGATCTTCATTCGAACATCATCATCATCGTCATCATCATCAACCTGCTCTTGTGATTCATCTTCTTGGCCAATATCTTTCTTCGGAAGTGTAAAAGCCATAGTTCCTCGTGGTTGAGACATTCCCGGTAATATCTTACGATTCTTTTTTTCCAACTCGTCATTATCGTCATCACTTTCATCCGAGTAGATACCCTCGGCATATTTGGGAACACGACCTGTGACATAACGATGAACGTGGACCTTCTTCATTGTGATTTCACCCTTCTCGTTGCGCACCGGCACCGCGCCAAGAGGCCGGAGAGATTGAACCGATGATGGCTCTGTCATGGCGGTGGTTTTTCAACCGTCACAAGTGTAAATTACGACTCTAAATTGATTGGAGCCAAATACAAAATAAGCATGCCGTACGGCAAGCTAACAAAAGAGACAAAACAAAATACAAAACGAGAGAAACAACAAATAACAACAAAACACGCACCTTACGCAAGCGTGAGCACAACAGAGTGAAAGTGACTTCCATAGATGGCGTTACCACTCATTGCACTGGGTGTCCCTTTGTCTTCCCCTTGTCTTCGAGTTGGTCAATGGTGAGCCATGGATAACATTGAACAGCTCGAAATGGCTCGAGTCACTTGGCTCCATTTTACCAAGTTTATAAATCAACAGAGTGAAGATGAAAATTTCTAATTGTTTATTTTCGTAGACTGTGGCGTCGCTTAGCGTCAAGCTGGAGCTTTAATTAATTTTCACATTACTTTAGTGCAATTTTTACCTGAACCTACAAAATCCGTTTTATATAAACCAGACAATTTTTACATTGTTTTGACAAAAATACTCGTGACATTGCATCACTCAACAGATTTATTTCTTCATTGTTATTTTTTATTATTACAAAGAAAACAAAAAAGGAATCGAAATACAGGTTTGTATATTATTTTGTTTTTTGTTTTAAGCCTATTTCCTGTGAGTGTGTTTATAAAACGTGTTTTGTGTAACACCTTAGCGTTATATTATTATATTGGTGTTATTGATTTACGTAATTTATTATGGTTTCCATCTTAACTTGTTGCACTCAATCACGAGACCGAGCATCGGAAAAGCATTTAATAACGAGTGTGACTGTCTTCACGCGCGTGTCAGTGATTTGGGAAATCCAGTTTAGAACGAGGCTCGTGTCCGTGTCCCAAAGCGATCCACTGTCCACAGTGTCAGCCGGCTTGACGTTGTTAAAGAAACAAAGTTGCTACTTATTTCAATCAAAGATACTCGTATGGCTAATCAAAAATCAATGTTTATTAGTTAATTAAATCAAATTTTAATTGGTGTATCGATTGCTTTGATGCAGCTCATGAAGGTAACTCTAGGATAAAACATCTGTACAGTGGTCATCTTCCCTATAGACAGACATGGCGACTCGTCTTCGCAGACCAACCACACGAAGACAAATATTTAGTCAACAAGAGTCAATTGATTTGGCCAAAGGCCTCAATACTTGTTTGATTTCACTTTCTTTTCTCTCTCCCCTCTCTTTCTCTTAGTGAAGCTGACCGCCGAGATCTCGCGGGGTGTGTTTATTTTTAAAAATACGGAAATTTGTCAGTGTGAGTGCGCTCGTGTTGCCACTCTTGTTGTTGTTGTTTGGCTAGCGGCATGTTGGCGCGCGGCACCTTCAGCTTTGCTGCATGTCTTCAGCCGCTAGTCGGTTTGGCCAAAATCTAACAGTCAAACGCGAACTCATCCCTTTTGGTGGGGACACCACCTCTTTCGAGCCTCCGTCGAGGTCTAATGAAGACATCGAGCCAAGTGCTGCCGGTGCCGTGCATGTGGTGGTTTGCTCGCACGGATGGATCGCGCTCGAGACTGATGCGGACAGATATAATGGCGCCGAGAGGCCGAATGTGACTGACCTAAATGCCATCACAAGATGCGGCAATGTTGCGTGGAGGCTAAGGAACTGGATGCCGTACGACCATCGGTCGGTCGGTCGGTCGGTGAGCCTGACCTCTTTAAGGCGTGCAAACTTTACAAGACTCCCCTCTTGCATTTCGCGGTTTTGCGAAGATTTTGCTGCCGATTGCCTGAGAACGCATCGAAACTGCGAGAGGCTGACGCTTTCCAACACATTTGCATGTTTTTTCACATCAATTAATTTTATGAATTCATCTGAAAAAATGTACCTATTTAATTATTTTAGGTGGATAGCCAGTGTCTGTGATTGGGCACACTTCTAGTCGACTACTGGCGAGCGTTTTTATGAGCTGCTGCCGTAGTGCGAAATGTGCGCCATGATGATCACACGCGGCCGCCACTGACGAGCTCGTGGAAGATGAGTCTTTGATTGTCTTCGGCGCTTCCACGCCACACTGCTGGCAAAGAGACGAGCATCGACAAAATGGTCACTCGCACTATTGGCGGTGCTCGTCTGTCTGGGCTGCCCAAGTGTAGAACAAACCATCCCCAATGGTTCCCAAGCGAGCCACTGTCATTTCTCGCATATAAACACTGTTTCTTTGCTTTCCCCATCAACAAATAAATCGAATCCCTCGTTTTGGCTATTGTCTAAAGCGAAAGGTTTAGTTACATCGGTTTTTATGGGGGCATTTTATTTCAATTATGTGATACGTCATTGCTATTTCCGATTGAGAGAGCATAGAAATGAGGATGATTATTTGACATTTGGATGATCACTCTTCTTTCTCGTTGGATCATCATTACCGTGATGAATTCACGCTTTGGCTCTATCATCAGGAGGTGCTGCTAGGCAAACACGTGCGTGGTCACGCTCTTATTCACAAAATTACGGGTTTAGAGTTTATCTCAATTCAAGTGCCCGCTTAAGTATCTATCTTTAAGTCTCTGTTTATGCAGCTACAAAATTTGAGGTTGATATCTCGGAGGTTGACGCTTGCTAATTCTCTGATTGAAAGGTGTCGGGCTCCGAAGAAGTTTTACTATTTACGCTTCAAAGCTTTCCATTTCTTGATGACTTTAAAGGGTTTCTCTTAAGATGATGGTGAGATATAAAAAAATAAATCGATCTGCCATTTATCAGTAGTGGTTAAGTGTGATGGCCTCAATTGGCCAAGGCACCATAGTGCATTGCGTTGCGAGTTATAACCCTTGGAAATGGCAAGGTAATTTATATAAATCTTATGGCGATACAATAGACCTTCGTTAGTGTTCAATCAACTCGATGCGTACTGCACGATGGTGCTCTACTCACTAACGGGCGGCAATTTGTCGCTCGCTTCACTGACCAGGTTTTATCGCCGCTCTCGGGATTAGATCAGATTGGGAGAGCTTCGGCGACGGTGCGCGCTCTTCTGCGCAGTGTCTTGTCTTTCGCCCACCACCGGGTTTCGCTATGCGCTAGCAACACGGACGAACCGACTCGGTTGTAATTTGCGAGCTAATTGAATTGATTCAGCTTCTAGTTTGAACACCCGTCGAGGTCTAGTAGCCATCATCAATTCCAAACTCGAAAAAATCTGATGTTAAGAGCTCACTAGCCTAGCGACCAGAAAGCGTTCATTTAGCCGGTGCTCGGTGCATGCCAATGTCTGTCGCTCGCAGTCCGGGTGATCCATTGCTAATGTTCTTCTTTGGCGAAGAGTGTTCGTTTCCGACAAGGCAAGACGACGACAAAGTTCCAATTCGGATTATTGATTGCTCTTGCGATAGAAGGCACACGGTGTCACTGCTCACCGGTTTCGCCTCACATCACTCTCGTGCCTGGGTGTCATTTGCATTGGGCGACTAATTGTCAACGGTTTGCACTGACTCCGGTTTGCACGAGCTTGTACCAAGACACGCGTGCAAGCCCGCCGGGCCATCGATCACTACTGCAACACTGGTTCGCGAATTCGGCCGAGTCAGTTACCCCGATTGCTTGCTGTCTCCTGGAAGTGGTTATGCTTGCGGTTCCCTCTAGGCTACTCCAGTGATTACTACTCAACCATCGCGTCAGAGCATGATGTACAACCGTGTGGCGCCACAATTCATTGAAAACAAATTGCCATTCTATTCTCCTTTGGGGCGAAAAGTGACATTGGAGTTCTGCATTGAATAGTAGGATAATTTGGTTACAAAACAAATCATGGTTGCTTGGGATGGACTGTGAGCAGGCAAATAAACACCAATAACGAGCCTCACGGTGCAGAGCATGTAAGATTGATATGGAAAATGAAACATGATTCTTCTTAACTTGTAATCTAATCAACTCTACCTTGGCAACTATACTTTAAATGAAAATCTGAGATTTGTATCCAATAAGACAAAATTAATTCTAAATACTTCTGTACTGTTGTAGCTTGAGCATCATTTTCTCAATTTATTGAACTCATTTTGATCTCAGTGTGCCGGAAACAACTCACGTCAATAATATCAGACTATGATGATTAAATTGTGTTTCACTCTAAATCCTATTGGTTTAAGCTGCAAACCAACAAACTCTCTGATGAGTTTGCACTTGGAACCTACATAAGTTTCTGTTTCGACTTTTATTGTAGATGGGCCTGGTATATTTTTACAGAAGATTCAGGTTAATAGTTACCTTGAGCGAACTGTGGCCCCAGTTTGTCCTAGTCATTACTATCTCTACTTAGTAATGACTAGGACAAACTGGGATCGAATGGCAGCGACAGATCGTAAAATAAACTCGTTAGCTTCAGTGTTGGACGTAACCAGATACCGATTCTCGATTCTTTGTTGGCATCAGTGTTGACGTGAGGGCAAGGGTGAAGTTTGATCACCAGAAATCGACTGCAGTGATTAGTGATCGGCACACTGATCGGCTTAGTTATCCGATCACCGGGCTGTTGCCACTACTCGGGCAGATCAAATCGCCAGTTTGATTAATGCCGTAGCGCAATTAGACCGAACTGCCACTTTCGGCTTTGCTACGCGCGAGCCAAGCGTTCACTCTCGGGCCACTTTCCTTGTTTGTATTGAGATGATTAGATTAAAATTAATGTTCATAATTAATTTTAGTGCGCAGACTCACCATCGAGCACCCGTCACTCAAAGCACCACGCGCACCTCTGGCAACAAAGTGAATTCAACTTTGATTTTTAAGTACTGCACAGAGTTGCAGCACCATCAATAATCATCAACGAAGCTAATGAATCGCCCATTGAGACAAAATCTAGTGCCAAGAAAGACGTGTTTGTCAGTGATCTATTGTGATGCAACATACACTGAGAAATCATGACTTAAATATATGTGAAGTTGTATATATTGTTGAATATATATTTGCAACAAAACAAAAATATCTCCTATATATAAACGGCAAGTATAATTGTGGTTTTTTCTATGTTCTGCCATTTCGTTTTGCCACTCTTATGACGCATGCGCAACATAGGGTTTAATTAGAACTTTGCTATTCGAATTTTTATTCGATTAGTGTCCCTTTAACAGTGCTGTAATTTTCTGCACTCTCTGTGAGTATAACGGCAAACTGTAGTTTCAAATATATTCGGAATGAATCTCTCAGTGTACTTGCGCAGGCTTAACTTTTTTTAATCAACTTCTGTTGGGATCGTTTGTCGGCTATTCTTGAGAAGTTCACAGCTAATCAGGAACCGAGTAAAACCTAACTTATAGAAGAGTTAAAATGCATTTCTCACATGTCACGTTCTTTCTGAGTACAGAACATAAAATTAGAGGAGGTGTCAGTGAGAATGGCTCTCTTGATTCGCCCTGTGTGAACTGCTGAAGTGATAACAGGGGGAGATCTAAGGGGGCTAAGAGGCTAATTAGCTTAATTAGTTTTGTACTTTGATATTAACCTTTTGCGTGGCTACGTTTTGGAAGTAAAGCATTTGTGGTGGCATAAATCTTATGTGAATTGTAGCTGGTGAGAGATGTCAATAGATAGACACTTAGGATGGGTTGAGATGGGTTGAGCGGACTATTTTGCAATTTTATCTAATGAGCTAATTCATCTTGATTACTTGGTTTTATTTTAAAAAATAAACTGTTTTCTAAAGTTTAATTTAAAACTATATTTATAATAAACATAAAGTTACATACATGTATGATCAATGTTACTTGATTGAAACAACCAGGTCACTACGAATTACGAGCTTTAAACCGAGAAATTTGGCATAACAAGACTCACCTGCACGGGAGTATTCTACTACTTAAAATTTTGATAAATTAGCTTCTCACGTTTTTCTCGGGAAAAACTTGACTGGATGAGACCAAGTGAAGTGGAGTATTTTTGAGTTGTCGACGTGATAATCTACAGCGATGGCTTCATTCATCGAGCTGCGCGACTCGAGTTAGCATTGCTCATTGCCGCCAGTGACACTTATTAACACACTAAGACACTATCGACGCTTCACTCCTGGCCGCTTGGATGGTGTCACCAGGTAATTTTTTCACTCGTTTCGCACACACTCACACCAAGTTGGGAATCGTTTCCTAGCGTGTTGGTCTATGTTTGTGTTAGTATTCTAAACTAGGCTTAAATGACGAGTGATAGCGAGCAGAGATGTCTTCGGCAGAGAGGTCTCGTTAGGGACAAAGTAACAAGATATCGGTCAGATTGATCCACGCGGTGCCACTTGCTCTCTGTCGTTCGCTTGTTCAGTCAGTCCAATTAGCGCTTGAAGTGAGCAGTGGCACTGCAATTAGTGTCTTGTTAGTGACCAGTGCACTAGAGAACCAGGAGAGGTTTAGTGCCAGTTCGGTGTCATTGTTTCGCTGTGCTCTTCTTCGCACATCACTTTGGTTGCGAGGCACCGTGGCGTTAATGCTTGTACTCGATACGGTTAGTACCAGTGCACTTGGTAGCTTTACTACCTGCCTGCCAATCAGCCATCTTGTTGCTCATCTCACTACCACTCAGCTCGACAACTTGCGAACAAGCACACCCCGTTTACGAGTGCCACTGTATGCTTTACGTTCTTTTCAATCAAGCACAAACCTGCTATTTGCGCCCTGACGCAACTCGACTATCGCATTTCTCCTGTACTCACATTGACTCCTATATGTCGCTTGATACCATTTACTTACTTGTCAAATGGTTAATTTGATTTGTGTATACTTTCTCTTTAATCAATGTCAACTTGTATGGAGGAATGCAGTAAATTTTAGGTATCTATAGACCAAACTACATCTTGTTTATTGAATTAGGTACACTAGACAAAAATATATTGTTCAACATCTACTAAAACACACACGATTACGAGTTATTATAATAGAGAGCTAAGATAACGAGTTTCAACCAAGTTATAACTTGTAAGTAATTACTTTGTGTTCAAAATCTGCGAAATTGAACTGACAAGGTTTTGAAAACTATTGGATAAAAAGAATTTAAAATAAAATGCTAACCTTTGGCATCAAATCCGAAATCGTGATCGATCGTTGTAGTGTATAGTAAGTAAATACATAAATCTAGTCCAAATTAATCTATTAGTACATTAATTGCTACAACTCTCTTGGCTACATTAATTATTTGTATCTTAATTGTTATTTTAAATATATTTTTTGCTTTATTAAAATAATATTGAGATTGATTAAAACTTTTCTGAACGTCATTTAGTGTCATCGGTTTTCCGTTAGTTCAATTATCAGTGAACCTTAATCTCATGGTAGCTTTTAAATAAAATTAATTAGAGATAGCATTTGATTTGGTAAGGTGAAGAAGATTTTGAAATGTCACCCTGCAAGGAGTGATTGCACAAAGTTTTACAGACTCTCGGTCAGCGTTTCCGATGCTTGTTGACTCGCGGGGATGATTGCAATAGAGCGATTGAGACTAGTCTGGTGTGGACGGTGTGTGGGCCACCAGAGAGTGTCACTTGTGCGTACAACTACTAGAAGACAAGATTCGTGCGCTTCAGTGACTCGTGTACTAGGGACAAATTAATTAGACTAAGGGGGCGCGTTTAACCCATGCCTGAGCTTCTTAACTCTCGGGAAGTGAAGTGTCCGTGATGAGCGGCACTGCACAGATAACAACTCAGCCTCTAGGGTGGACCATTTGTCTTGTGCCATCTCTCTCTCTCTCTCTCTCTCTCTCTCTCTCTCTCTCTCTCTCTCTCTCTCTCTCTCTCTCTTTTTTTTCTCTCGCTTGTTCTTCATTTTTTTTTTTGGTGTTTTTTCTCTTTTTTTTTTTTTTTTTTTTT
>WURS02045146.1:0-11135 GCA_011762765.2 Rhinocypha anisoptera | reverse complement strand
AAACTTTTCTCATATGAATTTGTCAGTTTCCATAAAATATTTCTACCACACTTTGTGTTCGTCCTTTAATGTATTCCCTTTCCTTGTTTCCTATTATTTTAATATATATATTTTTTACACACACACTGGCTACTCTAACTTTTATCTCCGAACTTGTGATCATTTTTATTTTTATCTCTAATTGTAAGAGGAAAAATTACATTTTATATCTATCTGTCCGAGTCTACCTTCCTGATTTTATGTACGTGATCTGGTCTACCGTAGTATGTCGGGGCTGGTAATATATTTTTTACTTTTTTTTATTAAGACAGCTGTATCCTACTGCAATCCTCCTTTGCCCGCCATTACCTTCAGACTGTTTTCAATTTCTGATCTATGCAAAAGACACACCAATTTCCCCTACCTTCTCTACTCAACTTCCCTACCTCATGAAAGTCAGATCGGCATGCTTCCTCCCTTCGCTACTTCCTTTTCCAGCACAAACATTTCGCACATAATGTTTTCTTAATCTCTCATATCCTATTTATCATATCTCATATCTCTTTAAACTCTCTTAATGTCTTATCCTCGCCCAAAATGAGTTTACCTTTTGACGACCAACGCTTTCTCCAAATTAAGGGCAGGAAGCAGTCCACCCTCATAAGCCAACCTCTAACCCGATTCGTCGAAAAAAAAAGATCGCTCGAAAATAACCACTTAAATCCCTTCTTTGGTCAAGAAACAGAGGCAACGTTTTATCTCTATGGCCCTATGATCCAGGCTCATTACAATCTTTCATTGACTCGCTCAACGCTTCACTTCTTCCTTCGCCATTTCCTCTTCGCAAATCACATTCCTAGATGATGTCATCTCACCGTCCAATAACAAATTTTATACACCTTTCCACATAAAAACCATCCACTAAGAGCAATATATTCATTATACCAGTTTTAACGCATCATGAACCAAATGTTTACTTCCCTTCTCTCCCATCCGCGGTAACCGTAAATCCTCCACCGCCCATCCGAAAAAAATCCACGAACCTCAAGATCTTACCATTACCATCACCCGCTTTTCTGGCATCCAGTCCCTCAAAGAACAAGTTCTTGCACAAGATAGATTACCTTTTCTCGGCAACCAATAGGTCCAGCCACCATTCTTCGTAATTGTCCATCCATTATTTTCAGTGGCCCTACCACCTGGTCATATATACCTAAGCACCTACGTATACAATACCACCAAGGATACCCCATAAACCTCCACTATACATAAACACCACAACTTACGTCCGACTGCTCAAGACACCAAATATGCCACACCTACACCATTGCTTCCCTCTCCCAGCCTGATCTCGCAATCCGCAATGTCATTTTAGCTGATTACGGTGCAAACTGTAGCCCACATTCTGTGCCGACCAATGATTCACAGCTTTAAATACCAGAGACAATGATCACATCGCGTCTCGCAATTCGTCTTCCCCAGTTTACCTTTAGCTCGGTACCAAAACACAAAACTTACCATTCGACGATTGCTCTAGTGTCAACAATCTTCTTTACCTTCCCCAATCTGATTCAAACGCTCAAATTGAAAACTTCCCATCCAAATGTAGTCTTAGACTAGAGCATCTTTTACATTATTGCTCCAAGGCAGATACAGGAACAGCGATGAAAATTAATCGTTTTCCTGAAGCAGGTTAAGACGATAATTGAGTCTTACCAAGATGTAGATTAGGTCTAACTAAAGACAATAAAATACGGAATTTCCGCAAATGTAGACGGAATCATAATGAGTAAAAAAGAGATGATGAGAGACATATGGAGAAATGAGGAAACTAGGAATGAGCAAGCCGAAGATCACCATTATTCTTTCGATCCGATGATTGGTTGACTGCAGCCCTCCATTCTACCCTACCTTATATTAATTCGCTTGTTTATTTTGCATTACTCCTTGCCAACGTCTCTTTTAATATGCACTATGAATTTATCCCTAGACCTTCGGGGATTCAACACACCCCAGGGTGTGCCCGACTTATCTGATCTCCACTTTTCTTGTAGCGCTCCTTGTTGTCTTCTCGTTTTCCACTTTTATGTACACTTACTCGTCTCCCTCTCTCTCTCCCTACCTATCCACATATTCTTCAACATCTGACCACCTCCATGTTTCAAAAGTTTCTATTCTTCTCTGATCTGATTTTCCAACGTTCATTACCGTTTCCAGATTCATGCATAGAGCGCCAAGCTCCAAATGAACGTTTTGGCGTAGGTACTGCTTCCTTGTTTTTCGTGTCATCTTAATTGAGTATATAGAAGTTGTCTACTCGCCATGAATTCACTCTTAGTTTGGGCTGATCCACAATCTTTGTCCGTCGAACTTCTTCCGTAACATGTTATGCTGCTTCCAAGGTAGGTACGGATTTCACTTGATCTAATTTCTCCCTTGATAGCGACATGCTGCACTCAGCTCCTCTCTTCCGCATACAGGATTTTAGAACTTACTTATTCTCAAGTTAATTCCTTCGGTGCTTATTCCATTGTGTCCAAGGTTGTCTGTGGGTATTCAAGTTTCGCTGATTTGACTGCGATGTCATCCACCAGCGCCTTAATTTCTTCTCCGTTTACTTCGATACCCACGAGGCTCTTTCCTCGTGTTTATTCCAGTACATGTCCCGATAATATGTTGAAAAACCCTGAAGAAAGGTTGTACTCTTGTCTAACTCATTTATTTAGCTTCTATTTTGCTTGATTCCGGTAGGATTGATGGATTACTCCTCTGTCGTCGCAATTAACTATTTAAGGATATTTCCGCATCTTTGGCATCTTGCTCCATTCCAAGTTATCAAATTACTTTGCCAAATCAATAAGTGTTGAACTAAGTGGCTTGTTTATATATATATATATATTTTTTTTTTTCTCAGTAGCATACTTAAGCTGAGTGTGGTGTTCCGAATTCCTCGATTATTTCTATTCCGAAACTGGTTCTCCGAGAGGATTTCTACAATCATTCATTCCGTTCTCCGCTTGATTATTTGTGTTGGCATTTTTGTCGCATATGATATCAAACTCAACGTATGGCGCTTCTCACGTTTCTCCGTCTTCGTGATCTCTTTCTTCGGTATCGCAACCATTTCACCCTACAGGAAGTCCTCGGGCATCCTATTATTATCGTAGAAATCTTTAAAAAACAACAAATATTTAATATGAGAATAATGTTGAGAGACCTCAGAAATATCAAGAGTAAAAATATTTTCTTTCTGGTATGGTGATAACGATATTACAACTATGTAGTTGATTGAAGAGGTCTTGATATCGTGGAACTGTTCCATGATGGCCATAATAAAAAACACACTTTTCTTTCCACTTTAAAGATTTATTACATGACTAGTTTCGCTACTAACTGTAGCATTATCAAGTGCAATATCGAGTATCAGTCGACTGGATAATGCCACGGTTAGTAGAGAAACTAGCCGTGTAATAACTCTTTAAAGTGGAAAGCAAAGTGTGCTTTTATTCTTAGCATCAGATGTTATAACTACTTCAAATTAAAATAATAAATGTATGCATTAAGTTGATAATATTTTGGGTGTGCAGTTTTTTGCTTTCGTGATATGATGTTCTAAATGTGGGTCATCGCTGACGTTTTTTGAATTCAGGAGTGGGGTACATGCCATTCGATAATTTGAACTCTAAAAATTGAAGAAGACTCGAATATAATTTTGACCACCACTACAAGGAAAGCAAAAGAATTTTTAATTTTTGAATGGACGATCGTTAAACCCAGGAACGGAAAATTTTCAGGCGACAAGGTCAAGGGAGTGGAATCTGGGAAAGGCGCTTAAGGAGCAGATTTTCAACAACTGCCCGGAGGTTATTTCCAGCGACCGCCGCGGGTTTTAAAAGAATCCTTTACTTCTAATTTTTTTTGGGGTTATAGAAATAGCCGAGTTTAAAATAACCGCAGCCGACGAATAAGAAAGAGATAAAATTAGAAAAAGAGGAGGTACACGAGAAATTTCCATTGAAGAGGAGAGAAAAAAATCTGGGCAGACTGGTCACTTTCCGGAGGAGATAATGCAAGAAGTTTCTGGTGGTCATAACTCAAAAGCGCCTCTCACACACACGCGATCCGAACACTTCAGGGTAATAGCGAAGAATCTCATAAACAAATAGCTTGAAAGGATTTTCCTGGTGACCTCGGAGGCAGCTTGGAATTTCGGTGGCTTCAACAAATAATTATTTTTATTTTGTTTTCTTCGATGGAAGACACCATTTCATACTATATTGAGCTCAAGTCAATCCGTTAAATAATCACATATGCCCGGAGAATTTTCTAAACCGCGTTATTCAGTACAACACGTAATTGACCCATCAGACTTCCCATGTAAGAATCATGATTGGTTAATAACCTTCGGATACCATAAAGCTGGCGTACATTCACATGTGGCACATAATCATAGCAAAATGGCCGTTGCCTTACAACAGAAGAGTTTGGGAATGACCGTTCGGAGAGACTAGGGAAACGAATAGGGGGTCGGAAAAAAACAAAAATGGGTCTCGTAATGGTGTCAAGGAGGAAAGGATGACCGAGTACTTGAAAGGGGACGGGTTCGCGAAGTCATAAAATGTATTTATGTTAAAAAGCGGTCTCAAATCGCACAGAAAAAAGTTCAAGATGTAAATACGAATTCGGTTTATACGGTTCAGTTGGAAAAAGAGGAATTTTACACTTTCTGCAGGAATATTATTTAGAATTTTGAGGGAACATTTGATTTATTATTAATATACAGTAGTGTGTATCTAAACGTATTAATTTTAGGTGCACTATAATCAACTATGTAGCTCCTTATCTGCACCCTATCCGTATGTCCTAAAGGTTTTTCAACGTTTTCCCACCTTACTATGTGTGTGGGTGTTTTCCTGCAGTGAGTTATTTCGTCGAGTATAAATACTATTTCCTTTATTTGTTCCCCACACTTAGTGCATATCAAACGTATTTTGTGCAAAAACCTACCATGATGTGCATTTATAGATACATATTTTTAAAAATTTTCATGCAAATATATGCAGATATAATATATATTATATGCATATTTTTATTGTTTTTGTAAAATATTATGTGTATAAATACTATGTGGGTATATTTTTATTATTTATATTGTAACTTCTGTTGTTTTGCTGTTATTGATGTTGTTTTGTTGTGTGAAACTTTAAGGAATAACTGTCAAAAGTTTGAGTAGTTATGTACGGGAGAGGGGATTGTTGAGGAAGAAAGGATGGGTTAAAGACGTAAATTTCGAAGTGTGCGGCGGTTTTTTGTTCTACTACCGAGGAGGAGAATTTTACTCATAAGTATGACATTACATTATCTTCTCTCTGATGAAGGCGGAAGGACTATATCTTCTCTTTGCTTTTTTGTTTCATCCTTCTGTCCAACTACTAACATTTCTCAGGAGCGCCTATGGGTGGGTAGTTTGGATAATCATTGCATTAGTTAATGTCCGTGATACCAACGTTCGAAGAAATTTTCTGTAATATTTTAAGTTTATAGTTTCTGCGGTTTACTTGATGGTGTGCAGCACCTCCTGTTTGAGAAAAACCTCACATGGAACTTACTTTTGATTGGATACGAAATCTGGTCCATGAGGAAATTTGATGAGATTAAATTGGATTATTACAGATTTGGGTGTGGTGAATGGTGAAAATGGTAAAGTGGACTAAGATGAAAGTCAGCAAAGAAGTGATAGGAACCGTAGAAGAGAGTTTGGAAAAAGTAAATGGAAGGCAGGAGAGAGGGATGAAAAAACTCAGGTGCGGTGTCAGAAACTGAGGTGTCAGAAGTGGTGATTTTATGAAGATTTTAACGGAGGATAGCTGTATGAGGAAGGCGAAATTAGATAAAGAATAGGCTTCTTAGGTAGAAAGATAACTGCGTGAACTAGGTTAATCTACATATGCGAAATATCTAGTATGTAGCCGGAAGGACGTGACTCAACACCAGATTTTCATTCCCACATACACGCATGAAAATTACTCAACACGGAAACAACTTCCTCTATGGAAACATTATCTCATATTACTGTGTTAATGTTGGAACAGTATTTTCAAAAAAAGAAAAATTTAAGTTGCATGAAGGATAATTAAGAATGACCTATCCTCCAGAGAATGCTTGAGACCATGATGATATATTCCGTTCTATTTTCTACAACGAATAAATGAAATTTTTAAATCTATCCTATCCTAAGTCTATCTCTCTGATTTTACGTCCGTGGTCTGATATACTGAATTAAGAAAGGGCTTGTATTGTATCTAATCTCTTCGCTGAAGTGATCAGCTTTACACAGTAAATTAAACCCGTTGTTTAACTTCTGGTCAACGAGTGACTCAACACACGTGGGTTAAAACTGCGGTCTAAATTCAACATTTTGTTTGGTAGAAAAAAAGCACCCAGGTAAAATAATTTCTTTTTGTAGTACTTATAAGAAAAATGACACAAATTGTGGGTCAAATTTGGTAGAACACGCCAGGCGGAAGCATAGAAAATAAGAAATCATTTCAGACTTAACTTCATGGAATTCATTCATCATGAAAGGTAGGAGATAAAACACTTAAGGTTTATACTAAATTATTTTACTGTAACTACGACCAGTTTTCGTCGTATTACAACATCCTTAGGTATACCCATGGATTATATACTACGACTAAACTGGTCGTGATTACAATGAAAGCTTTTTTGCGTGGACTTATTTCTTATTTATTTCTTTACCTTTTTCTCAAACCTTTCACAATTAGAGATATCAAGCTTTTGGACTTGATGAAAGCAAAATAAGTCATGTAATCTTGGATAGGAGACATTTTTTATGGAATCAAGGAAATAAATACACCGTAGTAGTAGCATTTAAATTTTATAGGATACTTCGACGGCTATGGTCACCTCTTTAAGTCATAGAAAAAAACCCTATTTGACAAAGACAACAACCATGCCCTAGGCGGGACTCGGATCCCAGACCTTAGGAATAGGAGCACGATGACTCGAGCTGCAGCTGAAAGGACAGGAGTTGGGTAGGCCTGACGACGTCTGCCATCACCAGGTTCTGTCTTCCTTCAATAGGCACAATCAGGTGGTGTGGCAGGCGAGCGCGCTACTCCCAGGATAACCCGGACGGATAGATGTTTATGCCTTAGATATTTATACAGAAAGTTGAGTTTAATGCCTGCCGTAAAACTCAACTTTTATGATGACCCAGAATCATATCTTTTAAGATCCCCTCTCCCTTTACAATAACAAATAGATCAAATTGCTGGATGTCCATTTATGCGAGTAAACTGAGGAACCAAACACAAGGAAGCGTTTTGTTCACCCTCATCATCCCCCATTCGGACATTCGAAAAATGCGTGATGTGTGTGCGGTGATCTCCGTGCCCTTGCTATCGTCTCTCACTCTTTTAACCCACCATACCGTCCCCGTACCACCCCTATCCCACCCCCTTCATTCCTCAAAAAAACCCCCTTCCCTCCCCCACCCGGTCACCCGCTGCCATACCCCTGCACCCACTGAAATTACATCATGCGGGGATTATTCATTCATCGTGGCGCTGACTCAAAGTCTCACGGTCGTGCGGGATATGGGACCTCAGGCTCCACGCCCTGCGCCTCCTCCTCTTCCACCTCCTCCACCTCCACCTCCTCGCCAACTCCACAAGTCCGCTTAATTGCGCGCCCGGAGGAGGAAGAGGCGCCCCTCCCCCACCCCTCCTCCCCTTCCCCCACGCGACGTCAAACAATTGCCTTCCGAAATTACCCCCAGAATTCCCCCGGAATACATTATAATTTTTCATTTTAGCCGGTGGTGGCGAGGAAGAGGGAAAGATATTCCCTTTCCCTCTCTCCGCGCTTTTGCACTGCGTACGTGTGGGTCCCTGAATAAAGATACGGAATGAGAGCAAACCTATCCCGCCAGCTATTTATACGCACTCGTAGCAAAGTAGAAAAAAATAAAAGAGAGTTCGGTGGGGGCGGGGGCAGGAAAGGGGGATGATAGGGGGAAAGGGGGTGAGGAGAGAGGAAGCGGTAGAATGGAATAAATTACGGCGCTAAAAAATTAATCCTCTTTTTCCCCCTTTCCTTTCGGCATCTTTTTCGTACTCAATATATGTTCAAAGCGAAGAAAAATGATATCTTTGTGGAGAAAACTGCGTTCTGTAGAGTTGAAATTATTATTATTATTTTTTTTATATTAACGTTAAACCCGGGAACCGGGAGCAGGCATTGAATCAAGTAATCAGCTTAGGTCACAAACATATTTTGTAAACCCTGGTCGTTCACTAACATGGATTACTATCTTATCTCTCTCTCTCTCTTCTTCCGGCGAACATACGGCGTTAATGAGAATTTTGAAGCAATGGGAATCCATGAATAGGTATTTGGATGACTCATTATGTATAAAGAAAGATTAATAAGGTCCCTCGCTTTGAATGACAATCTTGTGTATGTATGTTGAGATAAATTTTGAACCCTCACTTTAGCATTTCAAAATAGAAATATGATTTTATTAAATTTTTCTGTTGTTTTTCATCTCGCGTTCCATGAATGTCATTGGTAGGAAGTTTGGATGAATGAAAAACACAGAAATTTGCACCGTTAGTTTATACTCAGCGTCCGTGGTTTCAATTTTTTTTCAATATCATTCGTTTTATACATTTTATGAATCACCTCTTTAGTGGAACCCCTCAAGCTAGGAAAAGTAACTCGTTCCTGAGCATCAATGTGCTCATCCCATCATTTCCAATTTTTGAAGTTATGTGATAATGTTCATAATGTTCATCCCTTTCTCACGCTTAACAATCCCCTTGTATTTTTTTTATTTGAAAGGTTTCAAGAGGCGTCCCCTTCCCAATTCCCATCAAGGGACGGACGTGACTGCGGACAAGTCTACCTTGTTAGTCCAGATTCCAGACAAAACTCGGCACACGTTTCCACGAACTCAGTTTTAGATACGTGATTAACCAACTAAGCTGTTCCTTGCGCATCCCCACCCGGGGATGCGTTATAACTCTTTAACTCCTCAAGGAAAATTAACGCGCAGCGGCCATGTTCCGGTATACCTGGTACTCGTCCTGCGAAGGGCCAGAGCAAGTAATTACTTGATACCAGCGCAGGGGCGTTTATTTATGGCGCAAAAGTAATAAAGCCACGAAGATCGAGGGAGGCAGTAGTAGTGATGCGGCGACTAGGTGATGTGGTGGGTGAGCAGAAGCTGCACCTACACTACATTTTCGAGATGCCCTGCATGTAGTCAGCAGCAAGGCTGTGTGGCAGGGGGTGAATTAACACATATATTCTCATGTTCACACGCATTCATGAGTTATTACCTCGAAAACAGTTTTCTTGGAAATAATTAATTTTATCAATATTATAAGCATGCGGCAACAATATTACCTATATGGTCAATGGAACGTGCACACAGGAATAATTTATACAAAGCAAGTATAATGTCCATGCAAAGATTTTAGAGGTCAATTCATTTTCTATTCATGTGGTTCAATTTTACTGATTACAAAAAAATTAACTGCGCTTGCAATACGAATAAGGTTTCAACTATTCTAATTAATAATATCCTATTAGTGACTGCGATCGTTCCTTCTTTTGAGAGGGAAAATATGATATTTTAAATTTAGTTTTTTTTATGAGATAGCTGAGGGCGTGACCTTTCGTGATTCCATTATACCGATAGGTAAAAAGTTCTTTTGAAGGATAGTCCGGATTATCCTGAAGTATGGCAAGACTTATTGAATAATAAAAATGTCTCTTGCGGATCGCTAAGATTTTTTTACGTAAACCTATCATCGTTCTTAATGTTTCATCTCCCTAATTTATAAAGTTTACAATCTGAGGTTTCACGTCGTGGAAGTTGATCCATGGTTGGAAAGAAAGATATTTCGTATTCTTCCACAGTATTTGTTAAATTGTACGACGCGCTTCGCCGTATTACGGCATCATTACACCTGACGAGAGTCCTATACGGTGAAACGCGTCGTACCAATTAACAGATACTGTGGAAGAATACGAAATATCTTTCATTCCAACCATGGACTTATGGATTTATGTTTGTGTTATGATCTGCCGTAGCAAGACGGGGTTTCTTATACGTCTCTAACCTTCGAATGCGAGGGGTCGGTCTGTCTCGGAGAGTGACCTCCGCTGGAGTTAAAGGCACAGCAGAATGTATGCCTCCTCCCACCCCCCCGTCACTCCCGATCCTTACTCTCGCGTCGCAAATGGGCTTGTGCTCGACAAGGAGAACCTAGGCAAGGAGAACCTACCTACCGATTTGTCCTCCGAAGGCTTGAGGGACAAGGCCAAAGGACCTCCAACCCACGACCGACCAAGTTTTACTAAAGCAGAAGAGGCTCCATCGGATTATCGAAGTCGAAAGTATCGAAGACCATTATCATAATCCATTACGACATTGTTTGCTTGTAACCGGAGGTATTGTGAACGCACGGAGGTTAATGAGAAAGGAGCTTTTGATGGTGAAGCCTGGATTCAATCACACAGCGATGCCGGACGAAATCGAGCATGTGAAATGAAATGGAGTAAAAAATGTAGGATTTCGGCTGCTCGCCTGACGTGATATCGTTTCCAATGAATTAAGCTTCTGGCACGCAAGTAAGAAAGTACTTTTTTCAAAGTTAATATATATATATATATATATATTGTAATGGAAAGTCGAATTTTTATGAATAACGCATAATTACGCGGTGTTCCCATCGATTCAATGGTTCGAAAGTGCGGGTCATGGTCGGTGAGTCGACGAGTCACTTCATCGCGGCGTTACGATCGAGTTAATATTTCGACAGTCAACTAACCCCATGTGAATGTATATAGACCCTCGCCCAAGGCACACAAGGGCTCAGGTGCTCAGTTGCAGTAGTGGTGTTCAAAAGACCACCCGAGGCCGGTGGAGAGGCACATTTCATCTATCATCGCCCGAGAGTGCAAGCAGTCCTGAAGGTAGGTACAATAAGGAGGAACTCCGTCGGATCTCCCACCGAGATCCCGGAGCGTACCGAGAATCGGAACGCACCGGCATCTCGAGATTTGGAAGCGGAGGCAGAGGAGCGGATGTCGAATCCAGAGGCAGGACGAAAGGAGGAGGAAAT
>WURS02045136.1:0-11135 GCA_011762765.2 Rhinocypha anisoptera | reverse complement strand
TTTTTACCTAGATAATATCCATTCCCTTAATTTCATTTTAAATCTGTCAATATTTTTGCAATATTTTATTTCCGGATTCAATTTGTTATACATAGCCAAGCCCCTGTAGAAAAAAAGGCCTGACAAGAAGTTTTCTTCCTCTTAGGGAGATGAAAATAATCACCAATTCTTGTCTTATAATTATGGACTGCATTACTATCGAATTGAGTGTGTCCTCAAAATACTTAGGCATTAGCCCAATGAAAATTTTTAAAATAAAAATAAGAACATTGAGTTGCTAAATTTTGATGAGGCACCGCACTCTGCAGCTTTCACGAAGTCTTGGCATTTATGAATTACACATTTCCGTTCACTTTCATGATATCTGACCGGGTTATTCCATATACCAGACTAAAGTTAACTTATAATTATGGACGCCTTTAGGACAAACCGAAAAAGATTTTACTTTCACAAGGTATGGTAATTCGACTCTTAATTAATATTGCTTCTTACTACAATACACACAGAGGAGTGCTACAATGTAATAGCGATACCAAAAGTGACAATATTGACGAATATTTGATTATTCATTAAATAAGTGCAGTGACATATGAAAGTATGAAGAAGCATTTGCTCCTTAAATGTGAAAATAATAAAGGTATATTAACTGAGAAAAGAAATGGGAAAATTATTTTAAATAGAAAACGTTCTTATTTTTAAATACCTACGCTTCTGAGGAATATATCGGAATAGGGTACCATGATTAACCCATCTTAAATTTACATGTAAACTAACCTAAAAAAAGAAACACAGGCATTAAGAATGACAAGGAAAATAAATTTATGCTGAAATCTTGCTCGGGAAGGAAAGAGCAAACTTTTTAACTTTGCCCGAAGACTTTATACCACCATCAACTCGGATAGTAATTTATTGTCCGATAAAAGTGCCTTAGCTTAAATTTGGAAAAAGGAGAATGATCGTTGATTTTAACTCGTTAAAATGTTATTCTACTTGACGTAGAGAAATATTTAATTAAAAGCAACGAATTGAGGTCTTAATATTTTATTCAAGAAAACTTAAAAAAAAAAAAAATTACCTTGGAGGTGCGATGCCATTAAAAAGAGAACGTACCACTGTATAAACAGACGAGATAATAATGAAAATGTTTCTGACACAAAAACGATAATTAGGGAAATATGTCAATAGCCTTATAAAAATGCTGCTGTGGACTCGTATTTAAAAAAAAATCTTGCGTGTTCCCTGACCTGAATTCTTAATGAACATGTTTCGAAGGCTGAAAAGAAGAATTTAGACATTAGCTGTACCGGTAATCAAGTAGACAGGTCATGGACAGGTATATAAACGTCTTAGTGGCCAATGTATATCATTATGCCGACAAGTACATATTTCGGTGATATTATGCATACCTACTATAATCACTCGGACCCACCAACGAAGAACTGATTGGATGAACGTCGGCGGAAATGCCGAGGGGAGGAGTGATTTTGGTCCCCCCCCCCGGGTGTGAGAAGTTGAGAAGGGAGGGGCTGAGAACGTCGCCTTTGGGAAGCGGAGATTCACGGTGAGCAACGGCGCACCCTCTCGGATACCAAGCACTGCCATCATTTCCGTGGTGACGCGTTGTTCGCAAGACTCGCTGCGTGACTGCGAGACTGATAAGCTTCTAAACTGAAGCGTGACTGAGAGGGAAAGTTCCAACGGATGACTTTCCCACTCGCAGTATATATTAAGGCCATATTGACCAGAGGAGTGCTCTCAAGGACTAAGTGACGCTGCTCGGAAGAATTGCCTGACATGATTCCTTTTGACAATTACTCAATAAATTTAGCCGAAAGACCAAATAAACTTTCTGACAGTAAAACTCCAATTGCATAGAAGTTACCTAAGAAACAAATAGGAAGAAAATATCACATCAAGTAAGTCACAAAAAGGAATGAAAAAAGGCTGTCACATATACGAGGTCGCTGGAGGAAAACACTATCAAAAGTGAACTGGAAAAATATATCTTTCAAATTCTTTTTCAAATAATTGCCGTGACATTCTGAGGATGTCATTATTTTAATTCCTAAATAAAAAAAAGATTTTTAATTGTATCTTAATCCTTGTTTCATGAAGACTGTATTTTATTTAGAGCAACGTTTATGAGTTTATATTTTTTATCAATACTAAGTTACGCATCATTTATGATTCATATTCATGATTCAAATACCTTTTTTTCAATTTGAAAAATAGATTTAATAGCATTTTCTTCGAAAAAAACAAATTATTATTGGTTAGGTATATAAATAATAAACCACTAATTTGAATGAAGGAGAAACATGTTAAGTATGGCGTGCATCAACTTTCGTACAGTGCAAATCTCATTTCTCCAGGTTCGATATTCTGAGTGCTTATAGCCAGAGATTAATATAAGGTGATTATCATTCAGCGAATCTTCGACTTCTCTTTTTGTACCTAGTCTTTGGACCAGGCATTCCTTTATTATAACTCAATCAAAACCTTTGGAAATTTTCTTGAGCAGGTTAAAACCCTCGCAGCTCATTCAAAAAGCTATCTGTTCATCAAAGTTATCGATATAGCTCTATTAATCACCGTGCACCATAAAGGGAAACAAAATATGTGGTCGATTTCCCTCTGGTAATAGCAATTCGATTGATGGATTTGGAACCTGTTTGTTCGTCGGGATATTATCGCCAGAGGTTGATACCAGAAAAGCCGTTAGAAGAGAAAAACTGTTATTTATCGGTAATGAGTTCAAAAAGTACTTCAAAATCTGCTCTTACTACGATAGGTGAACACGTTTGTGCCTCCAAAATCTTATATTTTTAAGATATACTCATTATATTTAATTATATCATTTAATGAGGAAGGGAAGTTGGATATTTGTTTTTCTGTACCATGATTTAAAGGAACAGAAATTTATTAAAAAAAAATAAATATATGTATTATGTATTATTAATTACAAGCATCCAACTCTTGATCTTATTTTCTATTTAAATTCACCATATGCTCTCTGATATATCATTTTTTTTTATTGATTGAATTACAGGTCGGATTATAATGCATCACCGCAGAGTTTTACCCTATTGAAATCCAAATCACGTCTAAAAATGTAACACAAAGAAAGGAAACATGTTAATGAAACGTTGACAATAGAAAAAAATAAAAATGAAATAATTTATAGACGCCGACTTTTCATTTTTATTAAGAGAATTAAAGTTGATTCATCTAAAATATTTAATCAAATATGTGTCAACATCACAGTTTAATCTGCGGAACATGATTCCTCGGAAAATCGATTACAAGAATCTCCCCGGGCGATCGACTAACACAATTTTGAGCGATGAAGCCTACGTCAAAGGCGATTAGATATTATCTTCGCAATAAACTGGGCAGTTCTTTTTTTCTGACTTTAAAGGGGAGCATTCTTCTTCGCATTTCGTCAACGCAAAAGGCTATAATTTAAACAAGACAAAAACTCTGACGAAATAAAGTTGAATATCAATAAAGCCCAGGTTTTTGATAAATTTTATACGATTAGATGAAGAGAAAATAATAAAAAGACTCTATTTTCAATTAATTTGTTTCTGCAGTTAGGAACATATTAGTTTTGAGTACGTTTTGATGAGAAAGGAAAGAATTGTGAACACGCGCCTACATCTGCATGAATCATAAGTGACCTATTTACCATGCAATGGACAATTATAAAGAGAAAAGTAAATTATATATTCTGTACATGAATTAGCAGAAAATTGTTTCAGTCCTATTTTATAATAGGATAATCTACATCTTTTAGAGAAAAAGCAGTATATGTTAGATTAATTTAAAGTTTTTTTAAGATAGTAAATTGAAGAATCTTGATAGAATGAAATGAAATAAAAAGCTACTTTTAGCATTTATTTTATAATTCTTAGCTTAAGGCAGCCCTATAAATCATTGTGTTCACAAATCTATTATAATTAAAATAATTAATGTTTCATACGCAACAAGGACGTTTAGTTGGTTGAAATTTACCGTAAGGCTGGTGGATAATTCGTCATCGTCATCTACGCAGAAGTTATTTTCAGATTTTTAAGAACAACAGCGTTGCGATATTTTAAAGATTAATTAGATGCTACCGCATCTTCGTGATGTCATCGCAGAAGATATGACAAGTGACCAGTTGCTAAATGTGCGAAATAAATGAATTGTTGCGGAACTTCAATGTAAAGACTTAGAAATTAAGAAAGATAATTTTTCATCCCATCCTCGGCAATGCGCATGGGAAGTTGGATGCGGGATGGCTGAAACCTGCAGGAGGCGCTCTCAGAAGGGCCACGCACCGAAATGTTTGCAACTTGAGTCATCCGTGGGAACTCGTCACGCTGCAGTCACGAGCACATCCGAACGATCATTAATCTTCATCTTTATTTCAAGGCCTTATTGTCCCAACTTTCTCCGCAGCTGTGAATCGTAAACCTTTTGCTGCACGTCCGCGCTTCCGGCAATGTTTGTCCAATTCTTTTCCAAGGTCACTGCCCACTTTTCCGTTCATTATTTCCACGGCAATTACCGCGTTATCAACCGCAACAGATTCTTATCGCTGCTCCTCAAAGCGGGCAGCGTCCCGTTTTTCGGTCGACTAGAAATTGAAGAGCCCGCGAGTAGATAAGATGCGTTGGGGATTACCAGAGTGGCAAGACGCACCAGGATCTGGAGCAGTACTCCCGTAGCAGCCTGAATCAATTTCCATGCACCATAACGGCCCTTATTATAGGTCGCAGTACGAACTTACAAGTAGGCATTTCGTAATGAAACACGTTCTCTGGGAATGAATGGTTCCCTGGGGTTTAAATATAGGCCTAGTCGATTCTATGGAGAAATCTCCTTTTGGATGGCCTAGTGTGTTGTAACTCCTCTTTTTAGGCGAAAGTTTCCTCTTATCTTTCATCGTAGGATTGAAAATAATGAAAATTGTTTTAGACAGCAGGTTGCACCAACCAAACAGAAACCTGCGGAGCAGGCAATTATGTATTTCGATATGGTTCCCAAATTCCATTTACGTTTGTACTTCATATATGTTCGGCGTTAAATATAACCTTTTGATATATGATGACATACCCTGACAGAAGTAGTTTAAGGCTTATCGATTTAGGGACAGTCCTGGTATGATTACTCCGCTGCAGGTATTTATGATATGGATACATAAAAAGGGTAAGGTGTTAAATACTTGAAATAAGAAATGTACAAAGAATTTTTTTTACAAACGCTTTACAAATTACTGTATTCAATGAAAACACACTTAAGATGATGAGATTGATCATCCAAATGATTCCGGTTTATAATGATTAGCGAAGAAAATCCTTCACAATTTCGGATGCATTAGTAGGAAATAAAGTTTTGTTTCGTTAGCAGGTAATAGGCAAAACAATGGTACTTGAGATGATACCTTCATTGCATATACTCTTAGCACCTTTCGTTCTGAGGAGACGCCTCTAGTTCATCTCCCTTTTCCGCAAACTCCTCTCGCATCCACATACTCCGAACGGCGCAAATGACCTCAGCAATCCGTTTTACTGCTTTAATAACTACCGCCACCAACGTCTACTCTCGGCATGACCTGTGAGGAAATCGCGAAAGAATCTCAGAACGACTTCCTTCTTTACGGATTGCATTCAATAACTTTCTTCGAACTTCTCCGGGCTATGAAACTCGAGCTTCAAAATTTTTTTTTTTACGAATGCAGAAAATTTATGACGCACCTCAATGCTCCTCTCGGGTGCAAACGCGAATGAACTCTCTTCGTCGAAATGAAATTACATTGGGTCGGCGGCCGAAAAGTGCGGCCATAAATCTCGGATTTGCATCGCTCCCGATGCGTGCGACGGGGTAATGCGGACGGCGACGGTTTTCGTGGGCGTGGGGCTGCATTCTCCCCGGGCCCGTTCGTAAACCCTTGCCGTAAACACAATGGGGCGTGAAAAAAGGGCGTTAAGGCGAGGGGCCGCCAGTAAACACCGGGGATAAGCAGCGGCGGCGAGGTGATGGCCCGGGAAGTATTGAGGAGAAGGAAAGCGATTGTATGGGATGCGGGGTGGCTGCTACCGAATGACGGGCTACATTGAGTGTGTGTGAGAGAGAGAGAGAGAGAGAGAGAAAGGGGGAGGCGAAAATTACTGGGGGTGGAGGAGGGAACAGGTGAAAGAGAGAAGGAGGAGATTAATGGGGGGGGAGAGGGAGGCATGCATTTTTAGACGATAGCCGCGAGAGAGAAGAGGCCCGAGGGGAACTTTCTATTCGAGTTCGACAACTCCGAGAAGATTCAACCTCCTCCCTCCTCGCGTTTTCCCGTGAAGGGCGGGATGTGGACCCCGACAGACGTTCGATGGAAGAGGATGGATGATGACTCCTTAAGGGTTGGAGATGAGATCGGGAATATTTACGAATTAAAGCGGAAACTCATTTTGAAAAAAAAAATATCGAAAACTCGATAACGAAAAAGGGTCTTAATTCATTCTCGGTCGAGAATACTCGCATATAATACATTTTTTTCCGGTAACCCAAGGGATTTTTATGTTTTTAAATTATTGCTGCTTGTTCCGAGGTGTTTACTTTGTGAAGATTATGAGCGTCGTTTTTTTTGGGGGGGGTTTGAAGTCAGAGACTCAGGTAATGAGCGGCAGTAACAAAAACGGAATCCTTTCTGACCTTTTGCCATCTATAGGAGTGGATGTAAGCGGGGAATGTGAACGCACACCATTGTTTGATTTTGGGACTCAAATAACTGTTTACTGCAAACATTCCATGTCTCCCAACATGGAAACTTCAATTTATATTTTTCTGGTAAACATTTTCATGGGAACCCACAAAAGAATATACTTTGACAAACTTTTGTAAACCATCGCCATTTAACTTCGGTAACCATCCTCGTTTGAATGTGAAGAAATCTATTCGAAAATTCCTAGAACTCTCCGTCTTAGCTTCAAGTTCTCTCTCGCAAAACTATTTGTTACTAATGTTGTTTAATTGACCATATTTAGATTTATTTTGGTGTCATAAGGAGTCGAAGGAAGCACCTCATTCCAAAAAATTCTTTTTCCATCAGCTATAAGATTTGGTAGACTTAGGTTCGATTGGTCACCGCATAGTAACCTTTATATTTTATGCCATTGTAGAATTACAATAACTTATACGAGGGTACAATAAAAGAAGAGCCTTTGGATATGCCAAAATATAACATCGAAGTAGTAAGTTACGTATTTATCTTCGCATATGTCCTTTTCGGAATAAATTTATTTCCTCCATCAGATAAGAAAATTCATTTCATTTCGTCCGGAAATGACATGGCGGATGATAGGAAAATCTCTAGTACTTTAAAATGTGCGTGATAACTGAATCAATATTTTGGTGAATGAGAAAGAGATTATATGTAAAAAGTTTATGCTACCTCCTTCCCTTAAAATGGCCTAGGTATACTTGAAGCAATAAACCTAGATTTAACCAATCCAATCAAAGGTGCGACGGATTTTTCGCACTAAATGTTTTTTCTTTTTTTTAATTTTCAAGCTCTATCAATAAACTAATTTCTGTTTAAATTAATATCTTTATTTTATGTATTACTCCCATTACTTCATTTATGTCTAAGATTTTCCAGTTCACTTTTTTTTCCTTCCTTTCTGTTTCATTGATTGTTTTTTTTAAAAAAAGGTAAGTACTTTGGAGAGGGGAAAAAACACGCCCTGAGGTTATTCATGAAATAAACTCGGGAACACCTGCTGTAACTGCTTTGGCCCTTCTGCCGGATTATTCTTGAAATATGTACGAAACCAACCCCCTCATCGACCCGGAGTTCTGGGTGTTTTTCCATTACATGCAATAGAATCGAATTCATCCCACACGGTTTCCTTTAATTCACCCTCGGAAACTTTTGACAGTGAAAATACTCACCGGCTACCATTCGAATAAACGACTGGGCGGATGGAAGGCTTACATATTGAGGCTGGCTCTGATGATTTCCGTGGCCCGTGTTTTCACCTCAATCTTGAGATAATCATTCCTACCAAGTAGTAACCATAATTTAAGATACGGAGGCAGGTTCACCGTTACGAGGGCCTCTCCTCCTCCCGCGTCATTTGAGCCCGCTCCAGTCATCGATCAACATTGCCCTCCGTGAACTTTTGCTTTCGTGCCCCCAAAAAAGGACGAGCACAAAAGAAAATGAAAGGACGCTTGTGAGAGAGCGAGTGCGCGCCACTACTGCTCCACCTTGACCTTCAACCTTGACACTCCCTGCCCCGGCAACGCGGCCACCTTCACTTTCCATTGTTACGACTTTGGGCGTTACGAAGGCAGCCGCCAGCCGAGGGAGCGAGGGACGCGCAATTCTCATTACCCGCGTCCAACCACCTTGGAGTATGATCAGTCCGGAGTTTTTCTCGTTTGGCGGAATTCCTACGCGAGTCTGACCGAATGCTAAAGATGATACAGATGTGGAAGAGGCTCAAACTCTTCGTTAGGGCTCTCGTGGACCGTCTTGTGGAAGAGCGGGATAATTTTGGCGGATTACACGCCGGAGGAAATTTGTCAAAGTTCCGTGCTGGTCACTCGTTCAGGGTAAAAAACTAGATTTATTTTTCTGAGATCCCTTTAAAATAAAGTTTAATAAAAAAGAGTTTTCGTTTTCCCGGTGGGATCGAAAATATTATCAAATGAAAGGTACGCTGTACGTAAACGGTATGAACTTATGCCAACGTAGGCCCCTCCTTCGATAGCTGGTATTCAAAATAAACTTGCGCAATTTTTCAATGCCTTAATTGGTCACAGGTAGAAAATTTTTAAGCCCTATGCATCCTCATGTGTCTTGCGGATTCTCCTGTTAGCTTTAAACGACTAGCTTGTTAAATCCCCTTAAAGACCGTATTAAATCGCGTTATTTCCTACTTCGAATAATTCCCACCCCAGATTATTAGGGAAACATTTTTGAAATTAAGTTTTTCTCGCATAATGTTCTCCAGCCTATGATTAGGAAATCGTACATTGAAGAAAATTCCTTTGTGCTTTTATTAACAAAATTTACTCAATCGTAAACAACCTTCCTGACGCAAACGTGTAGAAATTCGCTATAAAAACAGCATTTGGCATGCCTCGTACTTGATAGCTAGACGTCCAAATTTACCGGTCAAGTCCTGTTATCCAGGTCCACCGTCAAGCTTTCCTTGACCATAATACAAGGCGAATGCGAACCAGATTTTTTTCCACTTACGGTCTTCATTGCAACACAAGTAACAAATTCGTGCTCGATATTCCGCGATCGCGTGTAAATATACATACCGATAGAACTATGCGATAATATGGTGACGAATATATTCTCCAACGAAAATATACTCCAATGGTGACGAAATACTTATTTTGTGTTTGAATAATTTTCCATCGCCTGAGATTCAGTACCGAGATACAGAGGAAAGAGTACCTACAATAAATTATTTTAAAAATTATCCTGATGTAAGTATGCAGTATTAAATTATTATAGTTACTTCATATAAGTAATATCAGTGACAATATCTGCCTCTTGCTTACGAGTATTAATAAGTTCGACCCCATATTTTTTTAAAAATTCATAATTATCGAGTACCTATTTTCTCCTATTTAGAATTTTTGTTGGTCACATGTAATAAATAGGGGGGTAATTATCCAAGTAAGTACGGATTATAACTTCCGTTTTGGTGGAATGACTATGCCAGTATTGGTGATAAGGACCCTAAAATCAGCATTGTCTGCATTGATTAAGGAGGAACTTGGCCAGGGTGAAAATTTTTCTGATTTTCTGGGAAAACAATACCCACAACAAGTACCCATAGTTAGTGTGTGTTGACTACGGATTACGTCAAACTGGAACAAGGTAATGAAAGCTGATTCTTGTCTGAAAAAGTTATTTGTAAGTTAAAATTACAATAAAATATGTGGAAATCACGAAATCACATCCATTGAGGATGGAAAGCGAGAGAGGCAAGCGCACAATAATTCATAAGCCCATAAAATATCGACATTAATTTCGCTTATCGGAATGAAAAATCCAATGTCTCTCAAGCCGGTAGCATTAATATAATAGTTCGGTTTAATGGTAACTATAAAAGGGAAATAATGATTTTAAATTAATATAATAGCTGCTTGTATGCGGTGCACACAGAGGAATAGTTAGATAAGAAAATCGAACAAGGTAGGTTTTTAAAACTTTTATGTTCCCACTACAAAACAAATAAATTTAAAAAAATAAATGTAAAACGTTTTTTTAAACCAACCTTGTTTGCATCATTAAACTGAAAAATGTAGCGGCCTTCTCAGTGAATTTTAAAATCGAAGAACCAAAAGCCAAGTAAAAATAGCACGCTTAAGTTTCTAAGTCACCATCGCCACCGGATTGCAGCAAGAACTCCCGTCGCAGCAGTATGTTCATCTATAAATCGCAATCCTGAAGGCAACATTTAGTTAGCTATGTGTGTGTGAATATATATATATATATATGGGGTAAATTAACTCGGTTAACATCACTGACACAGACTTGTGATTCGCGAAACTCGAAGCGCAATATCGAAAGTCTTCCAATTCCTTACGCTTCGACACGACGACATGCGAGACGGAATTTCGTCGAATTCGAAAAAAAAAGTTTGCCAGTTAAATTCAACTTCACGCTGTACCAGGAATTATGGTTGCAACACCAATATCACTCAGTAATAATCGCAATCGTAAAAGGCGCCATTTACATACATAGATACGACGAGATGTGTTGGACCGTTCGACAATGCGATACCGCGACGAGATTGAGATTTGTACATTCGCGGCCATAGAAAATAGGGAGTACCAGCGAACGGCGAGACGGCAATGCGGAACACTGATGTACGCACACGCTCTATTATTTACGGGTGTCGGGGGGGAGGGGGGATCGGGGTGGAGGAGTTAGGTACTAAGAGTCCCGACCGCCGCGTGCAAACTCTTCGCCCCTCACCGAAATGTTTCAAGTGTGGACCCAAACGACTGACATTTGCACCAAACCGCCACTCCGGTTCGTTTATTTTTGTATTCTCCCCCCCTCTCCATCTCTCTCTCTCTCTCCCTCCCTCCCCCAAAACCCCCCTCCTCCCTCCATTTCTCTCGTTATG
>WURS02045126.1:0-11135 GCA_011762765.2 Rhinocypha anisoptera | reverse complement strand
TATAATATGCATATATATATATAGCAATCTTAGTAAATTATAGCAAAAATAGTAAACTATATATATATATATAATTTACTATCATTGAATGTGTTATTTTCGCCATATGGCGGTCATTTCTGTATGAATGTATATATATATATAGCAATATTCAGGGGACATGATGCTGGAAATTATTCTTGAAAACAGTAATTGAAAGAAGAATTGTGTGAGAGGAGGCGTGCATTGGGACTGGGAGGGGGGTGTTAGTATAGTGAAAAATACATAAAAATGAAATTATCTTATCAGAAATTATATATCGTACATTAGAAATCATCCTATTGATATCATAGTGGTTATGAAGTTGGAGGCTCCTATTACGCTCTTCATGGGTCTGGAATCTCCGAAAATTTCCAGGATTATTAACATGAGTTTGACACGCACTTCCTGAAGTTTCGGCATCCCATCTTGTACCCCCCCTCTCCCCTCAAGCGCCTTATCTCCCGGTCTCCCTTTCCCTGTTATCCCTCCCTCTCTCCTGTTCCAGGAGGGAGGATATTCCTGGATCCCCTTCCACTCTTCCTTCCCCTCGAATCACCCATTCCACACTTCCTCTCCCCGGAAGGTCGTTACCTTGGAGCCGGACCCTCTTTCCCTCACCCCTTTACTCCCCCCCCTCCCAACCTGCACTCTTGTATCCGTCGTGGAAGGACTGCATTCCGGTGGGGAGCCGTGTTTTGCTCGTCGCTGGGGAATTAAGCCCCCGCGACGACTGTACATATATACACACACACATGTATATGTGTATATTTGTATACGCACACACTGGCGGACGGAAAAAAAATATTCCACGGTAATAAAAATGAATTATATATTACGGGATGAGTCGTTTTTACGGCATATTGGCGTTTCCAGGACTTATCACAACGATGATGAGTATATAGTATGCAAAACGTAGAGGCCATTTACCTGAAGTAAAGATGTGACATTGTGGCCACCTACGTAGATACGTGCTGCATTACGCCAAGGCCACGTGTGTGTGTGTGTGCACGTATTATTCAGCGAGTCGCCTCCATTCGGTAAATTTCAATTAAAGTTGAAATTGTTCTCAGATTCATAGTCTTTCTAATGAGGACCTGACAAAATTACTTTACTTTATGAAAATGAAAAATGAGATAGATATAGGTATAATATTTATCTCCGTCTGTAAGTCTATTTTCACATGGAAATGTATGTCATTTTACGTAGGGGGCTACGGAGAAGTTTTGAAAGGCATAATTATGAATTTCATCCTCTGCTTTTATTCACTTAAGTTTATTCCAGACCTTAAATATTGCCGGGTCACCGGTTCAATCTACTAGTGCTTATAATTTAAGAGTGACTTCATTCGTTTGCACTCAGAAACCTCGTCCTAAAACTATATATTTTACCAGAATCTCATGAAATTAATAAAATTACGAGTTTTTATAGAATTAAGTTAAAATAATATTTTAAATTAATCTATAAAATTTGAATTATTTTAGCTGAAAACTAAGACATTAGTTAACTTTTTAAGTTTTTTCTGGGAAAAGTAAAATTCTTGCAAACATTATGTAAAAATACGTACTTTGAAATAAAGCGCACCTACTCCGAAACTGGGTATTATTTCCCATAGTATATTAAATATGAGATGCAAAGCTTATGATGTCTCAAAATCGACCAACATATAATCTTAATTTTTGATTTCAATATCTCATTATTGGATTAATTATTGTAACCGTACCTTGTCTAAGAGTGTGTGAACTAATGGGCGACAAAGTATTTTAAGTATTTCCTCCAACTTTCTGTCGTTATTTATCACCGCCATACTATACAAGTATTTGGTTGCCACGGTTGAGTGTGATGTTATTAAATGAAGCATTCCTATATGGCAATGAACTCTCTTTTGTGCGTTTTTATCAATAGCAATTGCAATATCAATACCAAGTCTCTAGTTATGACAAATAAAGACTCTAAATTTGAATGTGAATCTAGAAGACCCCGGGAATGTCCATTAAACATTCACGTTATAATTGAAACTTAAAATCGTCTCTATTCAAAGAAGTCTTTGACCACCGTGGTTGATTAACTATAAATTATTTATTTAATTTTTACCAACAGGGATGCAGGGCTCAAGTTGCGACGAAGTACAGCCTCTACTACCATGTAATGGAGAATGTATAATGTGCATCAATTAACTTTGCTAGGAATACCACGCGGTTGAAATGAGTGAATGGCAGGGAAAGTCTAAACCTGACTGGCTTAGTCCTTTCGCAAAGTAGCCTTTTCACGTATTTTGAGATTTTTTTTAAAGAGAAAAGCTGCAGCACTTCCGCGGCCGTATGTAGACATCACGTCTTCTCTACGCCACAGGAATGTAGCAGGGCAGCCAAGAGAATTTACAGCTATTCGTTAGCCTGGTTTACTTTTCGCAGTTGGATTTGCAATATATTTAACCTTCAGGAGATCGAGTGACAATTTGGTCGTTTTTATTGTAGGTGGTCAAAAAAAAATTGTGAATGTGTAACTTGTGAATGTACATTTCATCGTGGAGAAAGTACCTTTATCCTAATGCTTATCGCTTGTATCCTGCCTTCACGCAACACGCAACACAATGTGTTTTGCGGTGCGTTCGAAACTGCAGGATACCGAATGATTGGCCAGAGGACTCGTACAAGTGTTTAAGGCATTTTGGATTCATTCACACGTCTTGAAAATCAGTGCAGTAAACTGTTGCTAACGCCATTTCCACCGAAGGCATTATATACTTGTCATAGCGAATTTATCTGGAAACTGAACATACAACAAATGCATATTGAATAATGAAAGTCATATTTAGAAAATTCCTTTTAAAACTGGCCAATATTGAACAAAATGTTTGGCAAATGGATGTATGAGATTTCATTTTATCAGATGTAATAGTCATGAATCCTTTTTGTTCTTAATATTCATATTTAATTTAATATGTTATTGTGTAATTTATAAAGATATATCAATTTTACTAACCTATGGTCTAGGTCTGCCATCGGAAATGAAGAAGCTTATGAAAATTAACCTAATTAGAAAAATGAAATTCTAATCCTCATAAAGTTATCTTTCATCATGATCATTCGTGATTGACAAGACTACAACATCTCCGTACGTCGTATTCCTATGGGTAGTTCTCTCGTCTACGTGACAGGGATTCCGAGTTTAATTTCCGGTGACCACTCCGTAAATCTTCATGAGTGATTTTTTGGATCTTATGGTATTCTGGGAAATCACAGATAAAGAAATTCACGCACCCTCCCAAAATTTCAATGTAAATTTCACTAGCCTTTTGGCTTATTGCCAAACGATCTTCTAAACATGGTGCTGGAGCAGAATGCTAAAAATCAAAGTATCGAGTGGAAGGACAGAGTTAGCATCGAAGAAGTGTACAGAAGAGTGGAGGAAACTAAGACAGGAAAAACCCTGAGGCGTAACGAATTCGTGAAGAATATAACAGATGGAAAAATTAAACAAGGGGTGTAAGAGAGATCTAGCACTATATTGGAAATGATGGACGGCTGCAGGTCAACCAATCTTCGGATTGAAGATGGTTGATTCTGATGTTGATTTCTTCTCTTACCAAATTCCTGATGAAGCAGTAGAAGGAAATGTAATGTGTTGGGCTATTTATATTGACAATACACTCACCAATAGCGATGCCCGTCAATATTCAGTACTACTGATGCAAGAAATATTTAAACTGGTCTAAGCTTATTACGTTTGTTTTCTGTATTATGTTTTAATTTACTACATCAATGTTACCATTCAAATAATAATCACAAAGATATAGCAATTTTCCACTACTTAATTAGTTTTTTAACTAGTGGAAAAGTACTATTTCTTTGTTATTATTATATTTAAATTCTACAAATTAAAGCCTGAAACTATGTAATCCTACTATTCAATTATACGAAAGAATCTTTAAACTGTTACGAATACGTGCATTTACAAACTTTTTATATGCATTGTTAATGTTAGTTCCTATACTAATAATCTATTTTATTTCAATGTGGCTTTCACTCTATGTTTGTCGCTTTTGGTGTGCCTTTTTCAAAGCGTGGAAAATTAATTTTATGCGGCCACAACACCGCAGAAATATTGAAAAAATCAATGACTGAGCAAAGCTTTTTAATCGCGTTGTTATTCTTGGAAATCTAAAGTAAGTCTTTGTATTTTATGATTTTAATCATTTCCTCCATGAAATGAAAACACCAATCAATCAAGTAACAGGCTCTAGAAACGAGGTCACGGACTACGTATGTCCCGCGGGCCGTCTTTCGAGCGGAAGCACTGCTCTAGAAAGTTCACGGCCGAGTCCTAATGGCATAGATGGTCTGTACTTGAGCCATGAATCACAGAACATTTAATGATTCATGAAATCCCACGAAGCAATTTCTTCGAATTTTCGCAAATATATGTGTTTCTCAACAAAGTATTTCTTCAATGCAAACCAGGCATTATACATTTGTTTTTCTCTCTTCACGGCTACTACATTCCCATTCCTTTACATTTTATTTTATTAAGTAATAGAAAGTACATCATATAATACCCATAGGCAAATTCTAATGCATAATATACTTGTTTTGATTTTATTTTATGGGCATTATGCTCGCCCATGTATTAGATACTTTTTCGTGATAATTCTTTATATTCCAGTATGTTAAATTAATTTCGTAGTTTCAGACGTGCTCTAGTGAAATTGACAAAATATTAATAACAAGGAGATGGCACTTTTCCATTGTTAGGTTTCACTGTGCTACATCATTATTAGGTCATCTAAGGAAGATGTGGTGACATTGATGATATACGTAGTGATATTGAAACACGTCGAAAACTAAGTATTTTTAACAGTAGAAAAGTCCTCTCTTCTAGTCATTAATATATTAAATTATTATAGTATGTTTTAAGTATATTTATAGTAAGTAAGTAGTTCCACTAAACTCAGGTAAAAAAGTCAACTTACCCTTTTACAATCACTCCCCTTCCTGCCTATTCTCTTGCTCTTTCGGACAATAATATACCCCTTCCTCTCAATCCGTTGTTATTTTCGGTCTGAATTACTTTTTCATCGGTACGGCAATCCGTAAATCCGATAAATGTATTTTCAAAAGGGTACAAATTAATGGGACCGTTTAAATCTAATTGAATTTTCTCTTTTAATCTCAGTTTCAATCTAAGTTCAATCAAAATTCATTTATCTCATACTTTCCACGGTTCGGAGTGATAGATACGCTTTACGGTTTATTGCATATTTTACACTCGGCTTCTTGTTTATTCTTCCTTCGTCCTTCCTTTTTGTGTTCCCTGGGGCCTTCCAAGGTATTATATGCGAGTTTGAAGTTGGAACCACGAAGAATCTTTACGTCAAACAACGTGCAATCCCGTATCCTCTCCTGATTTGTCTTGCTTACTCCGAATCCGTTCTTAGCCTCGTCAGCCGCCCTTCTATCTCTCACGACCACATTCCTTTCGGCCACCATCACCAAGTTAGGCATTCACACCTGTATAATCGAAGGGTTCTCGGGCAATGTATTCGGGTTGGTTAAAATGGTTGAAGTGTTGTCCCTTTGCTCCTCGTCCCATCTTTCTTCCAATCTCTTACCTACCCAGTCGCTCCTCCATTGTAAATAATTATGGACAGGTCTCTCCAAAATTACCCTGGCTGTTTACATCTCACTTATAAAACACTTTTTTGTCTACTTTGCCTCCCTCGTTCCCAATACTCGAATTCCATACACTGAATGAATGTCATATCACATCAGGTTTGATTCAACTGAGGTGCTGGTGGACGATCTCAAGGATGCGTTGAGAAACGTAGCCTTGGACGAATGGAAGGCAGAATGGTAGGGCACAACAAATAACAAGTTGCGTGATTCGAAGCCCGAGATATTAGAGTGCCCCTCATCGGTCAGGAAAGAAAGAAAGTGGTCGTCGCACGCCTGAGACTAGGCCCCGGTACCTTGACCCACTCACTCGTTCCTCTTCTATGAAGATAAGATATCATCTATCTGAGACGACTGCGACGTTCCTCTTACTGCAAAACGCCACCTTACAAGGCTGTTGTACGTAAATACCAGGCCCTACGCAACAAATTCGTCATCAGGGGAAATCTAGAACAAGTTCTAGGAAATGGCCCCGATTGTCTGAACCGAGTGATTTTATTTCCCAAAAGTGCCAGATTATATAATTTAATATAAACTAAAAATTGTTTTGTTTGTTTATTTATTTCATATTTAACTATGCCTCATTTGAATTTAATACTATACCTCGTTTAATTTCAAAACATTTGTATTTTTGTTCCCCACTAATTCGTGAGACCCAGTGCCGGTTATAATAATTAATAGGTTGTGTGTGAATGGTGCATAACGACCTGAGCTGTGGACTCACCCAATTAAAACTAATTCTATCTACTATTGCATCAGGATCCAAATTTCCTTTCCTCCTACGTCACAAATGGAAGTCTTCAGAAGCGCTCATTCGTCTTCCAGGGGAGTCGTGGTAGCCACCAGTGGGTAGAGTACTTGGCTATTCAACGGGGAACCCGCCCTCAAGCTCCGGTGACGCCTCTGAATACGCTTCCAGCTTAAACCCAAGCTGAGTGATATTCTGAGTAAACCAGATCTGGTTGCTGCGTAACCCAGGCGGGTAATAGGGGGAGAGTAACTGGTCCCCACCTCAACATCCCGTTGTGAGAATTTTCACACGCCGTCGGGCTTAGTACCGAGTGAGCTCTGCCCCCACCTATAAAACCGACCTTAGGGTTGAACACGGTGGTTTTTCAGTCTTCTAAGAGAGCGGAATAATTTTGGTCTTCAACCCTCCACATAATACGATATTATTGTAGAATGAGTTTCCTCATATATTTTATTTTCGTCGTGTCCACAAAGATCTTTAAATGAGTGGTTGCCTTCGGCCAACTGCAACGTTCAGAGTGTCCAACTGACGCCTCCGCCTGTAATCCAACGATCGATTTCACAATGCAAGAATGGGCTAGAGTCCCACTTCGCGTATGTGCAGCAGAGTCCTTATACCGGTATTCTCTTACAATTACAGAGTGAACGGGAAGATTTTTTTGTCGGACTTAGGAGCAGTCTTTCTAAATCCTTCGGTACACTTCGAGGACCTATCAAATTGAGGTCATTGAATTTCAATTTGCACATTCTCATTAAGGTTTACATCACACAATGATTTGGATTTCGTGAAGCAATTTTATTTGATATTCACATATATTTTGCAATTAATATTTTATTTTTCTCTAAAGGGAATCGGTAAAATAAAATAGGACTGTAAAATAGTATGAATTGAAAAAAATCATGTTTAATATAGCAGGCATCGAGATCAGTTGTTTTAAATTGGTGATGTAACTCTGATGGTTTTACTAAATATTCGAAATGGAAAACAGATTGTCCCGTGACTCAATTCTGGTTGGATTTGGATCCAATCGCGCCCAGCATGAAACTCCCTCGAAACCCTCTCAGACATCGCATGTTCTCCAAGATGAGATGTCAGAGCAATGCTATGCATCAAAGTTATGCTTTCGAAACACGAACTGACGTATTTAATTTGGACTATCCTTTACCGAATCCTCGGATTATGAAGAAGGAACATTCGATGTTTGACGTAGATGGATCCTTCCTTCCTCCCTAAGTGGGAAATAAATAAAAATAAATAAATATCTATATATACACACACACGAACTACCAACTGGAAAAACGACATAATGAATTGTGGGAACGAAGGGGAGGGATCGGGGGTCATATAAAACAGAAATGACAAAATGTGGTGAGGAACATGGAAAAATGCCGATTCCTAACAGTTAGAAAAAAATTTCCTAGTTGAAACTGGAACGCGAATCTTTTTTCTTATTCCCAATTATTGAATGCCACTTGAAGGGTCGTCTCTTTACTTTAATTTTGAACACCCAGAGAGCGTGATGGGAAGATTAATGTTCATTGTTGAAGTCCTACTTCTGAAGCTAATGTCAGAAGTTGGTAATTTATCAGAAGTGCTAATAATACGATGAGCGTCATATAAACAACAAACGTTCATTCGTTAAAAAATATAAATACCATTGCGCTAGACGACCTAAAAGGCGACAAACATCACTAAAAAGTCACTAATTTGTTTTATGCGGTACTCCACTCGGTGCTTCCTATGAGCTAACCTCATTTTCCACTTGTCAGGATAATTCACTTTACTTCCGTCATTTATTTATTCATCATCACCTGATATATCTCATTCAGGTTTTTGATGCAGTATAGAGTTCTTGTTATTTCTTTGGGTCCTTGTATTTATCAGAACTTTTTATCTCAATATATTTTGAGTTTTTCTTTTCCTTTTGGACTTTACATTACTCTTATATTTTCATATCATCGTTTTAAGAACGCCTCATTAGTCCTCTTTCCATTTCTTCAGCGTCCTGCTTCTCTAATTGTTTATTTGCAATTACTCATTCTATTTTGGTCGACTTTTTCCAAATCCCCACTTACAATTTCTATACAGATATTTTCCTGGGGTGGTTCCGTCATTTTTTTAAGGTAATAATTATTTAAGATATATTCGGTGAAGTGTTGCTCCTACCCCAATAATAAGGATTGTCACTATCTCTCATGACATGTCACTACAACTGTTAAGGTCATTCTAATCACACCTGGAATTTGCGGGGTGTTTCTGCAATTTCCATCCTCCCCCTTCACTCATATAAAGAAGAGACCTTGTCCCTCTTCTTCGGGTAGTAGGGAGTCATATTTTCACCGGTTTTCACTCGCCACTAAGTCAAGAGGTCCTTGAAGGTTTATTTTTCTAATATCTCGTAATCAACCTAAGTGTTTTTACATAATTTACTCGGAAGAATCGTCTTTATCTTGATTCTAATGAAAATTTCATTAAATCACTCAAATCAATAAAACGATCCATGCTGTCGTTAACAAAATCAGAATAAATTACAGTTGTTGGTGCGTTTCATATTTAAAAGTAGAGCCTATCTGGTACTAAACTCAGTGAAATGTAAAAATTCACGAATTCAATGTATGTATGTAATAATATTGGCCAGTTCCTTACCATGTGCCGCTGTGGGTTTCTCAGGAAGAAATATGGTCCCCTTAACAAGACACTCATGCATATTGGGCTATGCTACAGGGGTCCGAAGGCGTCAGTGACGTGTTAATATTTTGAATACACTTTTTAAGATTACAGTCCAATGAAAACAGTGGCAAAACGAATGGTTAAGTCGTAAAAATATTTCTGTTGCCACATCAATTCCCCAAAATATCACGAGCACCACTCCTTTTAAAATACTTCTCCGATGAAAATTATGATCAGTGATGCAATATAATCAATGATTTGTTTCATTCACATCCACATTGCTAAAACGAAATATTCGAAAGTTGTTCTCCATTCCGTAAATATTTAGCAGGACCAGTTGTACCTCCGAGGTTCAACTTAGGAATCGTACTTGGAAGTGTCCAATAGCAATCGTGTTCAATATTGGTAGACCTTAATGCTAAAATCATCAAATCTACATATGCATTATGAAATGTTGTCTATAGTTCTCTCACGTATTTGATTGTAGCATATTTTCTTCATCCAAGGAATTCCACACAGAATCTGCACTCGGCGAGTTATTTATTATATCTTTACACTGCGTAAGGCTATAAATGGTCAGTAAGGCAAGTATTAATTTGAAAAATAATCATTTTGTGTCAATACCAAGTGGGGATACCAAACGGGGATAAATTATCCTACTTCATAGACATTCTATAATTCTCTTTCGAATAAAAACCTTGAGGGTCCACTCATTACCAATACTTGTGGTGAATCGCACGCCATCCAATGAAATGTGGTGATTGATTTAATTCAAGAACGTGACCTGAGCTTCAAATATACCTTTCATAATTTTTCCCATTTTCCGCACATTATTAACGTATTAGCATCAGTTTTAGAAATCTGGTACGATATTCAGATGAAATGTCACACGTCAGCTCTGCCATTTTGTTCTCGACTAATATCGCCCTAACAACATTTGCTGCAAGAAAGTTAAAAAGCCGCAATACATATCCTCGAACCGGAAACCAGAAAATATAGTGATAAACGGTCATTGTCCGCTTCGTCCAATTTTGACAGGTCCTGCTGTTACATTCACGGTGATATATTAATTGTAACACGTTGCTTATCGTTCTACCTGTATCCGTGAGAAGATTGATTGAATTGAAGGGTAATCCGCCGATATATGATGAGCCTCAAATTAGATTTTCCACGCAACATCGTGAATTAGGACAAGTGTTTACAATTTTTCCCCAAACGACGAGACTCTGCGACAGACTTCTACGACTTTTTGCGAACAGAAGATAGCATTAGCGTTTTAAGTCACCTTCCCTAATTTAAACAATGAAATTTTACACGGCCGTTGTCGGGCACAATCTTTTGAGTCAAACGCCTTTACATTGGCGATCGTGATTTTTACATTCTAAAACCGATGCTCTGATTCATCCCCATCCATGTCACGCACGCGTTTGGAGTGCCGGACGGAGGATGTTTCGGGCGGCGGTCCCCTTCGCATCCGCCGCCACACAAACATCCAGTCGGTCAGTCGCACCTCCCCTCTCTCGAAAATACGAGACAGCGCTCGAGGAGCCGCCGTCGTCGGAGGAGGAGTCGTCCGAGAGTCGCGAGTGCCCTCCCCGTGCTCGTGATTCGCACGCCGACGCGGTGCACGACGTGGGCCTTCCTTTGGCGGGAGAGTTGAGATCGCGAGGACAGAGATTGATGCAACTCTTAAAAAAAAAGAATTGCGAAGGAAAAAATAGCCGAGCGAAACAATTTTTCAGAAACGTAAACTTCCGCGCAATTGGCGACAATCTTCTGATGTTTCGCCAGCGCGGAGGGGTGGGAGGAGGAGAGGTTCCTACGTTACGGGAGGGAGGAGGCCGAGGGGAAGGGGGATGGGCGGGGCAGGTGCGACACCGGAGCACTTGGACGCGTTTTCCCTCGCTCTCTGAATCCACCCCCCCCCCCCCCCCCCCCCCCCCCTCCCCCCCCTGCCCGCCCCGGACTAAAAAAAAAAACAAATATTGCGCACCGGGGGCATTCCAATCGGCAGGGCACCCATC
>WURS02045095.1:0-11136 GCA_011762765.2 Rhinocypha anisoptera | reverse complement strand
TCCACCTCACTCCACCACCATCCACCTCACTCCACCACCATCCACCTCACTCCACCACCATCCACCTCACTCCACCACCATCCACCACTAACCACCTCACTTCACCACCATCCACCTCACTCCACCACCATCCACCTCATTCCACCACCATCCACCTCACTCCACCACCATCCACCACTAACCACCTCACTTCACCACCATCCACCTCTCAACTTCTCTCAGTGTGAGCACCATACTCGAATTCTTTTTGTCCCAACAAGAGCCGCAGAGTCCAGACGCGCCAATCAATGGTTCTGCTGGAAGTGCTCAAAAAGACTAGTGCTACAAAAAGCTTCTAAATCACTTTCATGGCGACCACCAGATGTCGCTTAAAGCAAGCTGTAAATACTGCTCTAGGGCATTTGCTTCACTCGCTGCTCTATCTGCCCACCAACGAAGCTGCTTCCCCATGCCAGCAATCTTAACTGCTGAACTAAGTTACGACAAACCAATAATTTGGCCTATCAATATCGAAGAGTTAAAGTTTTGCATCGATGAATTACCCGACTCAGAATTTAAGGTTCGTGCTTCTAATGCGTTGCAACATTGTGATCATTTAGTGATGAATACTCCTTACGACTCTTTATGCCAAAAACTGCCCAAAAAAGAAAAGAGAGCGCGGCGATCACGTGGCAGTAGGAGAAAGAATAACAATAATGCCTCTAAAACTAAGCATAAGAGACACAAAGATAAAAGGCTATATTTGCTTGCCACCAAACTGATTATAAAAATGATTCTCGGGGATTAATGCTTTGGCTCCTAAACAAGTACCATAAAACGGCAGCAGATGACGCAACTAGTGCCTAGTTTCGTGATATTTTCACCAACGAAACTCTCACTCACCCTAACCCCTCCCTGGCTTCCAACTTCTTCTCTATTCTTGATGACATTCACGAATGGCAAGTCGAGAGATTCTTTAAATCTAAAAGAGGTTCGAGTCCAAGAATTGATTTATTTGAAGCTAGTGATTTGCTTGACTTCACCTCTAAAATCTCCGTTCTCTACAATTTGTGCCAACTTTGGACCGTGATCCCCGACGACTGGAGGAAGGCAAGAACTTCTCTAATTCCGAAAGACTATGAAACCAGATCCTACAGACCGATCACTATTTCCAGTCTACTGTACAGGGGTCTATCAAGTTGTCTGGCACGCAATCTGTCTAGTTATAACTTCGATCTTTCTCAAAAAGGCTTCGTCAGTGGTGACGGAATCTTCGAAGCGATAACACTCGCCAAGTACTTGGCCTTGGAAACCGACTGTCACTTAGTTTCCCTCGAAGTCAAGAAGGCCTTTGACTCGGTGGGCCACAAAGCTCTATTACAATCGTGTGCCAACGCTGGTTTCACTGAGCAGTCTCTAGCTATTTTTTCATTATTACGAATAGTAAAATGACTCCTTCGTAATGTTGAGAGTTCACTTGTAAAGGGAATAATGACTGTCTTTGGTCTGATTCATGCTTTATTGTTAAATCCAATACGAGGTACAAGGGGAATGGAAACGAATCTAGGAAAGGTTGCTGATGGAAGATACAAAAGCATGGCGTATATTTTGCCAATGATACTTTGATTTCACAGAAGAATCTCCAAGAGAATAGATAACAAAGTACAAGTAAACTATTACGGTGGATAAAAATTTAAGAGTTTCTCATTGTACATGATGTCTGGATTTTTTACTTTCAGATGAATAGCGTCCTCATTAGGCTGACAGCAACAAGTCTCCAAAGCCCAGGGAACAATGGAGACGCGGAAGAAGACAATATGAAATTGCTTAATGAAAGCTAAAAATGGTTTTAGTCTTCAGCGGGATCCTCTTCCAACACTCTCTGCTGGAATTAATGGTCATTAGTATTCGTATTCCAGGTTCGTATTATGTTCTTACAATGGAAATGGGGGAGAGATATCCATTTACTAGATTTTATTGATTGTTCATCCGCGGAATCCCCTCATTCGTAATAAAAGTTTGGCTGTGTTTTCTAGGTAATGAGTACACAAATATTTTCTATGAAAGTATAATGAAAACTTTATTTTAATGTGGTCATCATTATAGTTGCACGCCTCCTCTCATTGTTCCCTTCCAAATTTTTATTCTTCATTAAATTTCCAGGTTTGTAAGGCATTTCAAAGTATTGACGCTCCCCGTTCATGCAGCTTAGAATTTTCTATCTTGTTAATTGTTGATACAACTATGAATATCTTGGTGGGGAAATTAAATAGTTATAATTGCTATTATATGAAATATTCCTTCGGCCAGGAAACCTCGGTTAAGGAATAGAACCTTTCTAACGTATATATTTCCCCCATCTCTCTGTATCTCCTCAGGTACCTTCCCTGTATTACCTTCTCGCCTCAAAATCGCTCACTCCGTACCCCTGCGACTGCCTCTCTTTGACTCGCCAGTAATTTTCTCCCTTTAAATATTTTCTACGAAATGGTTGGTTGGATAAATGAGTGGTTTCGCGGCTAAATGTATTTTTACTTTCTCTCTCTCACATTGGTTTCACACCGCAAGCACTCTTCCCCGTCCCTCGACGCTCATTTCACCGGCCGTAATTTTCTTTCTCTCATTCTCTTTTCACCACTTTTTTTTCTCGTCGATGGCGTATCGGAAGACAGGGAAGGAATCGTGAACGTCGAGTTCCACTCTTGATTTCACCTCTCAGTGCCAATTGTTTTCTTTTGTTCGGCTCCTTAGGCCTGTCAAAAGGTCTCCCTTAAGAAGAAAATAATCGATCACTCGAGGAAATACATCATGATCTCTGATTGATGGCGGACGGGGAGGGGGGGGAGAACGATCAGATTCCTTTATGTGGCACACAATTTTTCTTCCTCCATAGTGTTGAGGGATGTTCTGTTCCGTTTAGTTTTTCAATGTTTTTTACAATTTATTCCGCCATTTGGTAAACAGGATGTTCGATAAACAGCCTTTCTCATGGTCGATAATCACCCATTCCACTTAAACTAATAGGCAAACTTTTACAACATGACTCCTGTCTAAAGAATCATTTAAAATTCTTATAAAATTGTTACTTACACAAAACCCATTTCTCTGAACTGATTAACTTAATGTATTTCGATATAGAAATTCACATGGAGGGAATATTTAAAACATTGATAATGAATATCAAAGAAATACCTTCACTTTTAAAAATTATTTTTGTAATCCATTAGCAAACTCCCTCTGGATCATAAGGGCTTACAACTACTTTTAAGCTTTTATTTTATAATATAGCGATCAAATATTAGTATTCAACACAATTTATAGTTTTAAATAAAGTTATTCTGCGAATATTCAATTACGGTTCTTTTGCTCTTGGAGGATATGAACTTAAATTAACGTGGAGAAAAAGTTACAACTTCTAATGAATAAGATATTGCGATATTTTTTTCATTCCATTTTCACCGTGCGGAAACCTCTAAAACTGTAATTGCATCCGGACGGAATTTATGAGGCAATATTACGAGGCAAGTTAATGAATTCACATTTAAAATTTCGTCGAGACTTTTCTAATGTCTACGGCCAACTTGTTATCCATGAGATGCGTAGTTGACCTGCAATAATGGTCTTAACGGACCCCCGTTGTCGCAGATGTGCAGTTATTTTCCGCGAGTATATCCATTCGAGGACTTGGAGGTGCTGTGGCGAAAAAAGCGGTTACTTGTAATTACTATTACATGAAGATAAGTGCGGCTTTAAAAACATACCCTATGTTCTCTTCCTCCGAACTCTCATCTCTATCTCCCTTCTGCGCGTCTCCTCCTTCGATCACGCGCAAATTCGTTTCCTGATATCTAATCTCTCTCCGCGTGGCCCCTTTGATATGATACGTTCTCCACGAACAAATGGTCACAAACTTGACTCATATTCTGGCATCGAAGGCACCGATGCCTTAAGGAATGTTAAGAGAAGTTTAAACGTTTCATTTCAGTGGAGCTAAGTTCACTTTTGTCGTTGGTAACTGAACTTACAGTCCTCTTGCATATGTGCGTAACTATATAAGCCTATGGAATCAGTTTCAATTTTGTTCTCTAGGGAGGTTCATGATTTTCCCTTCCAAAAAGGGGAAGAATGCTGATCCCCTCATAAAAAGGACGAGATTACAAGATTAGTCGGGAAAAAAGAAAAAATGAATCGGGATCCACAGCATGTATTTTATCCGGCTTCGCCGGTTTAAAAGAGTCGCGGTAATTAATCGGGGAGACCATTCTCATCCGCGAGTGCTCCTCTAATTTTAATTTCGTCGCACGGCCTCCCCGTCCCCCTTTTAATTCATTATGCCCACTGCCCCGTTCCTCTCCCATTCCCTGACCCTCAGGTCATCAGTCCGCGGTCTTCCGCGTTCCTCATCCCAATGTTGCGCCACACACACACACTCAAACTCCATTTCATCCAGGCTCCATCGGGTACTCTTCTCTTTCCCCTCCTTTATTATATCCACCTTCTTACCTCTAGATATTCCTCTCTACGTCGGCGACTACATTTTAACTACAATTCAAACGTTGAGTTAGTTCTCTCCAGATTTCACTCGTTTCTTCTGTATTCTTCTGTGCATCACCGTTCAATTCACCCAGAGGTGTGTTTTTGTCAGGGTAAAGGACACATGGAAATAGATCAATATGAATTCGAACTTAATAATTCCAATAATTTAGGACAGCGAGCTTAAAGAATATTGACGGGTCATTAATAAGATGAGAAGACTCACCAAGAAACACTATGTCACTAAGAAAACTATGGAGATACTTGAAGACGGAAAGGTCATGATGAGGATTTATATTTATCTGATCATTTGGGATGAACCACGTGTCACTTGTATCTATTGACTCGTGAAGTTGGCAAAAAGTGGGAAGGTAGGCCAGAAGTTCGCTCGAATTATTCATCTATTTGTTTAATGAAAAATGTGCATATATATATATATATAGTCATATTGAATTGCGTGGCCCCCTCTTGCATGTGAATTCTGTATTGTTTTAAATCTATCGCGGATGATACCTTTCTCAGGATAACCCTGAATTCGTACACTGATTTGGAATTTTGATTTACGCTCATTGCAGAGGAATGAATAGATGAAAGTAATAGTTAATAAAACTCTCACTCCTTTATGACGTTTTGATCATTCATTATCTCCATCTTAACTATTTTTAATACTTTATCGTCCTCTCTGATCCTTCTCGCACATATTGTTTATTTTCAATCATGTTCCTACTATTAAAGTTTTATGCTCTGTTATGAATAAAGACTTATTTAATGAGCCGACTGGATTAGTCTGGTGGATAGCGTGCTCGCCGGCTAACCCAAGGGTCGCGGGTTCAAATCCCGCCCAGGGCATGTTTGTCCAGTCCAGTGTAATGTTTTTCCAGATGGGTTTTTTTCTGTGATTGGAAGAGGTGCGAAATGACTATAGCCGTCGAAGCACCCTATAAACGAAAATACTAGTACTTATTGAATGAATGATAGGCGAATTACTTCAATGGATTCTGGAACTCGATCCATTTCGTTCAAATTATTTACTCAGGGTAGTGTTCTCCTTAATACTTCGGTGCCGAAGATTGCCTGGGTGACTCGTGTGCCCGCCCTCTCTTGACGAAAAACAGGATTTTTTCTTTGCATTTTTATGTTATATGCCACATTCAGGCCCCTGATTGTTTGGAATTTAAAGAGTTGGACTCAAACTGACAAGCTTTAGGTTAAACACATATACTTTGTCATCTTCCAGTGACCAATTTCGACCCATGGACCCCAGAATATGCTGCGAGTATGTGGGACATTAGGGAGGATTAATTATGGATTTAGAGCAGCAAGAGTTGTGATCAGTTGTGTCAAAGATGGAATGGTTCCTCTTCCCCATTTTTTGTTTTAACCTTAATAGGCTAGTTTCTGTTCCTCATAACTCAAGTCAACCGTCAAAGGGAGAAATTCCGACTCGATTGAGGATTACTCAAAAGAAAATTCATTGGAATCTCTCGAAAGCAATTCCAGTTGAAGTCTCCTGGAGCAGCTTCCAGCAACTAACGTTAGGATTGGTATGTTCTCCGGGAAAGAAAATTCTATGAAAGGGTCAAGGACAAATAGTTTTGCTCATGTCCTAGAATTAAAAAAGTGGGATATTTAGGAAAAATTTGACTGTAAACCATCTGCACTCTTCTTTGTGAATTCGCAAAGATCATGTTCTGAAATGAAAACGCTTTCCGATTTCCTTTCATTCTTCACTACATGACATATCGATCTCATTTCCAAGACTTTCCGTCCGAAACACTAACTCATCTCCTATCCCTTCCCACTTACGTAGAAATATTTTTCCTTCGCCTTCAACATCAGCCTACGGCTCCATATATATCCTCATGTACTTTTCTGTCTACTGGAATTTTATTCCGCCAAGTTCCCATCTCCTTCCACCCTATCTGACACATCTTCGATTGTCTTCCACGATCTCTCTTATTTTTTCTGTTTCTTTCAATTCCCACGTCTCAAATACCTCCATCCGAGGATAATCCTAAAAGATGTGTTTTCTCAACCTTTCAGCGATGAGCTCCACATTAATGTTTGGCTTATCTATTACTTACTATTACTTCACCTACCATCTGAGTCACTAATTCCCCTCTTTTATTTGGGTTCCTATTTTGCTCTTGCACTTTGGGATATACTTATGGATAGTCATCGGAGCCCATAAATAGCATATACAAATATCCTATTGGCTTCCATTTTCCTACAATTGTGAGCCTGCCTGTTGAACCCCGTGAACTGTTGCGAGTACTCAAAAAAAAGGTCGTTCTCAAATGAAAATTATTAGGGCCTCATTATTCTTATGCGAGATGATTAACTTAATTAAAATTTCTTAACTAATATTTCATTGCTTTTTATGACTGCGAACGAAATTTTCTCTCTGTAAACCCATAGAAGACTTGTGCTGATTTGGCTAGTTGATGAATTCAATGAATGCAAATCCTACTATCTTATGTGTGATCTATGTTTAAGTTTGTGTATGTTTACATTTATATAACATTTAAGTTCCTATTTATTTTCTTATTTACAACGTATGCATCGTAAATTAAGTTCTTATTCAATAGGGTAAAATAGATTCTGGATCATCATAATATGAATTCTTTAGGTTGTGGTTTACGTATTTATTTACCACTTCATGAACCAACAAGTTTTTTTCCGAATGACCTAATGCTAAATAATTCATTATTTATATGCAAAGAAAGGGTTTAGGCCACATGAGGAATAATAGATAAATGAGGGGTTGATCCATTTTAAAGTATATAATCAAATAGATAAGGAAGGAAGGTTGTGATAGGAAAACTTCAGAACTAACTGTTTAATAACATTTTTAATAAAAAAATACCAAGTTTTTTCAGTCTGAATAGAATATCAATGTCAGAAAACGTTTTGGTCTGGAAAAAATTGCTAAAAAAAGTGATTGCGAACTATTTCTTCAATCATCAAATATTAGTTTCCTGAATGGTACATTTGTCGAATAAAAATTCTCGAATGGCTCAATGAATACATCACATCAATTTCTCCGCAGTGAGTTCAGATGCATTCTCCTATTGTCCTATTTCGAGATGGTTCGAAATTTCGTTTTGAGATACTTCGTTTTGGGTTCATCTACCCGGAGAAATACTAGAGAAGCCATTACGGAAATTGGCGGGATTATTACGTTCCAATTATGATGATTGCGGAGCGTAAAAAAAACGGGTGGTGAATCGAACTCGATTCAGTTTTCTGTAAAGATGCTCAGTGATACGGCTTCATTCCCCGGCAGTACTGCTCGTTGCTTTAGGGGTGAAAACTGATACGTACGTATGTCATTGCGTAAATTCATCCGCGACAAATTTTTTTTCCTTCCATTAATTGATATCGTTGTGTCATCAGTCCGTGAAATTTTCAGTGATTTCGTCCCATTGACTTTCGAACCGAAATCTTTTTCAAAAGTCTCCTCAAAATCCTCTCCCTCCCTCTCTCTCTCTCTCTCTCCATCCCTTAGATCCGCCTCCTCTCGTGTACCGCCCCTTGCCTTCCAATTACCAGCTGGGCTAATTGCTTCCTTTTCCACCGTAATGTAGGTATCCGAGCGTTTTTTCCTCTCCCGTGATGGGTTGAAGAGCGGGGACTGCACTACGCGGTGCGCCATTGTGCAAATACATAAACCACGATGCACCTCTCGTATGAAAGGTGCTCGAGATGCAAAGAGGCGCGAAGCTTTTTCGTAGTTGATTAGAAAGCATTCGAATTCAACGTCTTTCTTAGCCGTTATTATATAGGCGATTATACATTGATTATTACGTTATACTCGCCCAGAAAAATCCTTTGGACGAGCTCTATCAAAAAGCGTAGACAATAGAAAATGATTCCGTCTGCGTTTTTGTTCGCTCATGATACACTAATGAACAATGAACCTTCAAAAATTTGTGAATGACAAGAATCGTTTTAAGCCTTCAATTTTTTTGTATCAAATGACACTAAGAAATTTCTAAACCCCTTACTCTTAGAAAAAAATTTCAGACAGCGTTACTGTTCCTCAAAAGTATTATTGGTAGGTTTTTTAGGGTATTGCACTTTCTATATCTGATGGATTATTATTTAGATTGAATTTATTCATCTTCTTTCCACCCCTGAAATAATTCTAAACCCTATGAATTAGAGTCCGTACGACTAACATTATGTTTTTGGTCAAAGAAAATGGATTTAGGGCCATTATAAAATTGCTACCTGTACAGTTGGAGAAATAGCAGACAAAAAGAAGGAATTTTCAGCCATCAAAAATAAAAAAGTAATCTGGTTGGCTAACAGAAATCAAGAAGAAATTGAAAGGATCAAAATTCTTGGCTAATGATGCCATGTTCTAAAGGGGAATAAACCAAAACAAAGAGTATGAAAAGAGTCAGTAATTAAGATGGGAATCGATATTAAAAGAGTTTTAATATGTATGTGATATAATAATCCCTATTAAACTTGACCATTAAAGTGGTTACCGATTATTATTGGTGTATTATTCTCCCAAATAAGAGAAAAAGGAAGAAGCAGAAGACTCTCGGACTGAAAATTATGAATACTCGAGTCTAAATGTCAATGGCAAGAAAACGGCCCAGTTAATTTCAGCACGTGGTAAATACTACATTTTATATTGTTTTATTTTATCACTTTTTCTCTTAACATGCTATTTGGGCATAAACAAATAAATAAACAAATAAAATTTTTTGCATTCCAGCGCAAACCCTAAACTTTAAACTTCTGTAAAACAACAGTAAATAACTTTTCCTCGTCACCGGGTGGCCGCACGTGATCAAAGTTTGCACCGTTATAACGTTCTTCTTTATTATATAAACGAGCAAGCAATGCTAAAAGTTAAGTTTGTGGACGGATTTATTACTGGTTTTTATTTTTTTACGGTTTGGGAACGTTACGAACTGGCCGATAAGTGGAACGGCTTTGCAACATTTGATAATTGTTTTGCGCGGTGTTGCAACAAAGTTGAATGAGAAACTGGATTGTCGGCCATGACACGGAAGGAGATCACAGCAACACTGCATCAGAGAAACCGATTTTATATGCGCTTCCCTCGTGCCTTCCAAAACTCTATCCACGGAAACAAACAAAAAGGCATATAAAATTTTGTCATATACCGTACAAAACAGCATAAAAGTTAAAATTTGGTATCAATTACGCTGAGATTTTTTTGGCCGTTTCCTTGTAGATGAAATTTAAACTCGAGTAACCATATTTTTTTTAGTCCAATATAGGTGAAGAATTAGGAATAATTACTTCGATCTTCGGAATGGATGCGAGAAACTCATAGATATCTGAAGAAGAAGGTAAGAGTATAAACAAGGTTGACTTTATTTGACACGTTAGTGGTGCAGTTGCTAATATAGCGGCGAAGTCAGTGTTAAATGAAAGAAAGATGGAATGAAATTCCAACCTGTGGAGATAAAATTCTCGAAGAGAACTCTAGGATTCCAAATGAAAAGAGAGACTTAGACATAAAAGGACAACTTGGGATGGAATCGTTGATGGTTCTTCTGCGAAGAAATATCAGAAGATAGCACGCACATCTCGAAAGAAGGCCGATTTGCGGACTATTACTTCGTACGATGTAGTGTAGACCAGTGGGGAAGAGAGATGTCGGGAGACCCAAGGACTAAACGGGTCCTGAAACAAGTTCATCGAGAATCTAATCCTTGCAGTGATGATGGTGATGTTTCTATTCCACGTTTAAATTAGCCACGTTTCATATGTTCCTCATGATAGTGATATGTTTCATTGCTTTTAGTCATTGGCCTTTCGTTCCATCCTCAGCAGTACTCCATAGAGATTCGTTTCTGTAGTCCTTCACTTTTTATTTATCGTACTTTTAAAGTTTTTCATTTAATTGAAAATTTCTAGTTAGAATTAAAATCCACTTTCACTCATAAAGATTTCCTCTCTAATGGAAAGAATAAAATGTATTTATATTTTTAAAGAGGATGACGTAATGCCATCTTCATTTATTTCGCCACATGAGAACAATTTTCTCATTTCCTTAATAGTTAATCTCGAGAAAATTGGGGAAGGAAAATTCTCAAAATTTAATGAAGTCATTTCTTGGAAATCGGAAATCTTAAGACGCAACAGTTTCTTCAGAATTGAGGCGATGAGAATTCTCTTTCCTTCTTTCCCTCGCGTGTCTGAATGGTTGGGGATGCTTTAGGCCTTGTAACTGTCGTCTTCTCTACGAGGTCCTGACTCTGTGCTTATAGCACCCTGTGTCTCCTTTCAAATAAATTCTGCATTTTAGTATTTTGTGCATATACATAACTCTGCGAGGCATTGGGGTGCGTTTTTTACACTTATTTTAATTAAACGATGTTTTGGCTACGGCACTGACTCCAATTTACATTTTCCCGAAATGAAAAATGGTTATCATATTTCATCTGATTGGTAAATAAAACTTCCATATTTTTTGGCGAGTATGTGAGTAATATTTTCTACCACAAAATTATACTAATCAATGTTGTTAATTTAAACTTATGTCCTTTTGCGAGTACATATATATATATATAGTTCGTAGAAAATGCCGTATGGCGATGCACAAAATCTCTTGGATAGATGAAGGAAATATAT
>WURS02045084.1:0-11137 GCA_011762765.2 Rhinocypha anisoptera | reverse complement strand
CTCTCTCTCACACTCTCTCTCTCTCTCTCTCTCTCTCTCTCTCTCTCTCTCTCTCTCTCTCTCTCTCTCTCTCTCTCCCACTCATACTCTCATACTCATTCTATCTCATCCCCTGACTCACTCTCTTTCACAGTGTGTTTTGCTGCAAAGTCAATATTTTTTGCTTAGCTTGTCAATCGGAAAATTAAATTCAGAGAGAGGAGGAGAGAGAAGGGTAGACGGCGGAAGTGGGAGGAGAAGGACGAGAAGAGAAAGGAGTTGTATTGTTAGGGGCGGGCCGACGCCGCAGGGTGGTGGATACGGCTTTGGTGAGAGCGGCGGGAGGAATGAAAAGGGTATTCACGAGAGGTGAAGATGGCGGGCTAATGATGGAGCATGGAGAGAGAGAGAGAGAGGTTGTGGAACAGGAGAGGGGGATCCGCGGAGGGTCCACTCCACACTCAAGAGGCGGTTGTGGGGCGAATGTGCTCTCGCGAGGGTAAGAGAATGGGCAGGTGCTCTAACCCATCCCCTTCCTACCACTGCCAACCCCCCCCCTCCCCCCCCCGCTCACTCACTCTATCTCTCACCAGCCCACCTCCCATTGAGGGGGGGGGGAGCGTGGGGGGGGTGGGGAAAGCCTTCCGTCCTCGAAAAAAGACCTTTATTTTCCTCCTACATTCCTACCCACCACTCTTCTCTCTCCATCCCTCCTTCCCTCTCTCTCCCACCTGTACGTTTCTGCTTTCACAAAACCCGTGTGAAGAGCAGGGGGAAAGGTTATTCAAATTGTAAAACGGTGACGGAAAAACCTTGTTCAAGCCGATTAATTAACAAAGGGAAGGCGAGACCGTGGGCGAACTCGCGGAGCCATCGCACCAAGGCCATCAAATTCCCTGTAGCGTCACTGGAGGGAATGCAGCTCATTAAACAGTCACGTGAATCAGTCCATTTAATCCACACAGAGGCCGGGTTGGAAGTATAACAATTCTAATAGCGGTCATGATTGTATCAAAATAACGTCAACAAAATTCTAAACTTGACTACTGTTTTGGACATGAATGCAGCCAATATCGTACCTTAGCATTTATAGGGAATTATATGATTTTACAGAATAGAAAAATGATTTCAGTGATGGAAAAAAATCATAACCCTGTGGAAAAAAATTCGATTTTATCGGCGAATGTGATTAGGTTAAATTGAATGTTGGCACTATATGTCTGCCGCACGAGGAAACGGGTAGAGAAAACACGTACCATGAATTAAAAATGGTGACTCACATAACATTTGCTCGTTAAATATGGGTAGCCAACTTCTTAGAGCATTATATACACCCGTATATTATCATTACTCACAAAGGAGCTCAAATGAGACTAACAGGAAAAGTGTTATTTTCAACGTGTCTGTCTAGAAAATTATGTCTGATACCACCCATCTAAGGCATAATTCTCTATCTTTGGATTTTTACTCTGTTACGTGTTTCTACATGTAGGTGCATGTAAGTCTATTTGTCGGTACTTTACTCGGCAGCGGTCTTTGATTTTCATGATAATGAATCTGCTCAAGCAGTGTATTTGTAGATACCAAGTTTTGTCCTAGGCCTCCACTTAAAATTAAGAACAGATTAAGCATAAATCCATGAATTATTGTGTCTCAAATTATATATTATTCGAACAATTCAAAAGTGAGCGTGATTTATTTAAATAAATTAATGCTATTGAAGTAAAAATTAGTAGAGTCAATGCTGCTAGATTGTTTTTAAAGCCAGAGAAATGATCATCATCCATTTCTATTGACGAGGACCATAAACCTTCAACCATATTACCGTTACTGACATCAAATTCTGAGATACCTCAGGCAAAATTTAACCAAAAGATGTTTCAGAGTTGTTTGGAGGAGGAGGAAGGGGCGGAAAGTTGAAAGATACAAGAACGTAGGTGCTTCATTCTGACAGCGCGTCCAAATATTTAGTTAATTTTGGGATCCTGCTAAAAATAAATTAACTGTTCTTCACCAGCCTCCATACTTTCCTGAACTGGGCCTTGCAAAATTTTTATTTTATTTATTTTTTCCCACAACGAAGGAAGAACAGGAGAAATTTTTACTGGATCGGAGCTGGAAAGAAAATACGCAGAAAGCTTTCATACAAATTACAGTTGTGGCCTTTCAGGACCGCTTTCAGGAATGGAAATTTGGTTGGATAAAGTGTTCGTGGGAGAGAGAATATAGCCTTATGGTAAAAAACATTTTTTTGAAGAATTTTTTGGAGAGATTGCGTAATTTTTCCAAGCGCACAGAGCGTACCATTAAAAGTGCCTTATTTTTCTGAGTTATGGATTGCATACAGCTTAATCAGACAGCAATATGAACACATAAATGCATATGGAAAAATTTCTGCATGGCGATACTTTTCACAAAATCTATATGATAAGAGTGCCAGAACAACATGCTGTTAATTTGCACGATCGTTAAAATATTCACGAGAGTTCCCAAGGTTTAACCGTCAGGAAACTTGCCATAGTTGAACAACACCTCTTTTGTCCAGGTAACAACGCCCGACAACCAAAAACGTTCGAGAAATAGATCTAGCACACATTATTCAATTCCTAACGGACGGTAAACCCCCCCCCCCCCGCAATTAAAACATCAATCAAAAGCTCTCTCGCTCCCACACTACATCTTTCCCGATATACCAACTGCCCAACCATATGTTTTCTTTCCTTCTTACAAACCTTTCCGAGCACCAATTAAGCGCTCTCATCCCCTCTCCTTCTCCCAACTTTTCAGTTCCCCGCCTCTCTTTCCCCACGCATTTTTACATCCCAATATTCTCCACATTTTTTCCCACTCCTGTCGCTCTTGCCTGGCTCCTCTCCCCTCGCTTCCCCCACTCACTCTAGCGGTGAAAATATACAGAGTTAACTCCTTGTGTTATTTCGGAGGAGAATTCTTTTATTCCATCCCCAAACGTTGTCCATTTGGAGAGACATCGAATCTATTTTCGTTCCAAAATTCCAAAGAATATTAATTTCTGTCACGTGACGGTGAATTCTTAACGGAGGAAATTAATTTCGACGGACACATATCAAGGCGGTGACAGGCTTCAACTGCTCACACGAATGTATTTTGTTCGTTTCTGATAGCAAGCAGGCAGATTTTAGTATCTGAATTTCAATTCACATGAACACATTTTTTCCATCAAAAGTTTTCATAGCAATCTCCAACCTTAATAATGTAGTGACAATACTCTCGGGCATTTAGTTAAGATAATCACGAACACGTAGTAGTTGCATGATGGAGATGTCACCCTAAAGACTGTCCTAATGGATAAGTAACTATTCAACTTTGTCTCACAAGAGATCCAACATGAATCCCCCGTCGTCGTCCATAGAGGACTTCTGCTAGGACCAGTCCCTCGAGAATCCACGCTTCTCTCTCGCCAGGCGCCTTGGTTTCATTTCACAGATTAGGAAGAAGTGAGCCTTGTCAAGAGTTTCTCAGGAGCTCATATTGAAAAATCTACTCAGACTCGCAAGTTGAAATAAATTCTGTAGGAAATTATGGATGTTCATTAAGATGAAAAGTCAGTGAAGAGTGTTAAGTGCACAGGATAAATTAAACTTTGCAATTCCACAAATAATTGTGGAATTGCAAAGTTTAATTTATCCTATGCATCATGAAGGAGTTCGAAATAGTAGAATCACCGAGGATGATAACTTATATCAAGTTTGTTAAGTTTCAATAATTTAACATAAACTGTGAGAAAAAATGGTCTCTACTTATGAACTTAGAAACTTCAGTACTTGGAAATAACCATTTCGAATCCTGTTTGTCTGAGGTATAAACACAGATGCACTGGTGCAAAATTCACATAATGTAAATTGATTAATTAAATATAAAATTAGATTTATTAAATCCTAACATCACTTAAGAGATATTCGATAACTATAGTATTTATTAATTTTTTAATAGGGTTCTTCGACGACTGTGGTCCTTCAGCACCTCTTCAAATCATAGGAATAAACCTATTGAGCAAACACAACACCCACGGCTTAGGCTGGACTCGAACGAGTGACCTTTGGGTTAGCCAGCGAGCGCGGTACCCCCCAGGTTAAACCGGACGGCTCCGATAATTATTTTCGAAATAATCTCAAAGTTACTCCCCTATATTAAATTATGCCCTCAGATATTTGGGAAAAAAGAAAATTTCCAACCGATGTTAAAATAGCACCATTAGTGCAATCAAAGTTGAATAAAATGTCTGTCAATGAAAAAACTTTTTCAGGATGACCTCGCCGACTTCGTCCGAATTAACGATGAGTCTTTTAGAACGTTCTTGTCCTTTGGACCGCTTAGAAAAGGGTCGGAAAAGTCATAACACGACCTCGGGAACTAATCATGTTATACTTGCACGTGATCCGCAGTCCCTCACGTGACATCGGTCACGACTAAATGAATACTCCGTTGGAGCGCATCCTACGGATGGCGGCGGGCAACCGTCGTAACGCCGGAGACCTATGTCGCGGGTAAGGAAAAAAATTCACGGTGGCACTTTTTGCCATCTCGATGGAATGGGAATGTTTTGATAAATTTCTAACGGCGTAGAAGTGTTTATTTTTAAAAGAATCATCGAGAACTACGAGTAAAATAATAATAAAAGCCAAAGATGGTTAAAAATTTACCTTCACAAAGATGGTTAAAAATGTCGCGGGCGGACGACGTTAATTGTGGTTAATTAGTAAGTCATCTCAGGGATTTTTCCCTGCGATTTCTTTCATTCTACAACACTTGAGGATACATTCATGAAATGATGAAATCATCGCACGAAATGTGTCATTTTTTACAGTATAATCAGTCAAACTGTTTTCTTTGAAACGGACATGAAATAAAATAATAGTCAGCGTGAGTTCATATCAGAGTAAAACGTGAGGCAGCGTTGAAACGAAGATGGAATCCCTCCAAAGAATAGTATCCGGTGAAATTTATTACTCCAGGTCTCCTAAGAGTAGAAAATGATGGACTTGCGGCATCATTTGTTTCTTCGCGTAGGATAATCAATATAGTTTATTTAGGTGCCCAGAGGAAACTTGCTCAACGCATTCGCCCAAGGGGCATAAGACCAGGGTTTCTTCGGAATTCAGAATTCAGTATTTACGTTCAAGTTGAAATGTGCATTAGGTTAGCTTAGAGACTGCGTTAAGGAGAGCTATTAATAGCCTTCACCAGGTTTCAAAGCACTTACTCTTGACCTCATTTTCATAAAGTGATTAACTATGCTACAATCTCCACTAATACCCAAAAAAATCTTTTCGTAAAATACTGGTTTTAAAAATAGAAACAGAAATGATCTAACAATATATCTTAAATGAGTATAAATGACAGCAATAAGCAAAGTTAAGTTATATTAAAATACAAAGTCGATTGAGTCTTTAACTCTCGCTTTCCCTATTACAAACCACCAAAATAATATAATTTATTCATTACGGAAGAGAAAATCATTAATTTGATAAACGAAACAAAGTGTAAAATTCATAAAATTTAATATGAGAGAACGTTTTGAGTTTAGTTTTTCGTTGGTTATTTCTGGTTTTTAGCAAAATGAACTTATACGCAATTTCAGGGTCGAGGAAAAGCCGCTATAAAATCAGGACGCGGGGGATGAGAGTTTTCTCTTCATCTGTTGACGGTATAGAGAGTTATGACGTGGGAGCTTGCATCATTTAAGCTCAAACTCTAGGTGGGAAGAGGAGGTGAACGGTGACACGAGGGCGCAAACATCTCGACCGTTGTCTGAAGAGAAAGCATTTGACGTAATTAGCGCAAGTTTTTATGCATTCTCTCTTGAATTTTTCCAAGCTAGAAACTACAAAGATACGAAAGGTATTTCTGTACGAAAGTAGGATATTCGAGGTCAAAAGATACATAGGTCACATTTCCAAGTGGTAGGCAAAACGCTTTCGTCTGTGTGTAATGACTGCGTGCGCTCTCTACGTGGGATGCCAGAAATTTTATAATACAGTCCGCTGAATGTCTATGGATGTGCTCGAGGGTCCTTAGCCCTTAAAAAAATAAATATATAGATCGAGGGAAAATTCTAATGGTACTTAAAAGTAACGTACCTTTAAAAAATAACCAACTTCGATTAGAGCAGTTAACAAGGCTAGAGTAATAAGTGAAATTTTCTCACTTTTTTCTAAACGAGCTCTTATAAATCGCAATTAATGGGGCGCTCTGAAATAAGCGCAATTTTGAACACAAAATAAGCCTACTCGAAATAAGGTAGAAAATTTAGGTTTACACTTGAGGCATATTTATATAAAATAAATTGGTACAAAAATTATTGATATATATCCATAGAAGAGATGTTTCACCATGCAATTCTTTTAAAATATGTGCTGCATTAAATTTACAAATTAGATTTATCCAAACAAACAATCTAAATATAATATGTAAATATACAAAATAGTGATATTTAGATAATAAAATTTACAAATATCTTTAAAATTTGCTCCGATCAAAATAATCTAATAGCATCATTTGCAACTCCATTAATTGATGCTCTCGAATCTGATCTAATTATTCTTAGAGCAGTAAACTACTAAAAACATCCTAAAATATGTATACATATATTATATAATTACATTAATACAATTATATATATGATACAATTTGTATGAGTGGCAAAGCTGTTACAACATCTTGGAGAATTTCAGCAAAAAAAAATTTCATCTAGTATTGATATTTTAAATGAGCAATCTGAATTTACCATCTCGTTTAGTGCAATTGAAATATTTCTCTGAAAGTTTTCCAATTTTTCTCTGTGGGTATGTGTGTGAGAATCATTAACTTAAGCTGCCTTACTATGTATGTTCCCTTCGATTTAAATATTTTTCAAAATCAGGTTCAACCTCAGTTGAACTTGGAAATATGTCAGCATCGCCAACTGTTTCTTCTCCAGCAACTTCACATAATCATTTCATCCTAATTGAAGCCTCAAAAAGTGTATCTTCTGCCGTACCAGCCTTTTATCATCCAAAATAATTCAGTTTATTGGGTCTGCTGCTTCTGTTGCTAATAAAATCTTATTTTGTAATGATAGGATCATTATTCATTTCATCGCAACATCAATACCATTAGTCATTAATTCACCTTTTTTGGTATGGCAAAATATCATATTCGTCCATTTCTTTAAGAAATGGCCCTGGGTTAAGTCAACTGTCAATTTTTGAGTCACTGCGATTGATTGAAATGAAATGAGTCACTACGGATAGGTATGTGAACTTGGATTCGCCGGTGGTGAACTTCCCTGGAAATAGGAGTGCACCTAAAAGATGGACTCACCCAGACCGAAAAATCACTTCGCGCTCGGGACCAATCGCTTTGAATTTCACTCGAAATAGCTTATTAAGGATAATAACATGCAGAGTGGTTCTACTTACAGGCTATGTTTCATCTATCAATGTACACAGATGTTTTATTAAGCGAAACTTACATATGTGTATGTGACAACTTTACGACTTGGGCTTTCTCAATGTCAATGGATAATAGCACTTTCCCTTGTAAAATAATTGTTCGACTAATTCCGCCAGCCGCCAGAATCCTGCTCACTTTAGAATAAATAACCAGAAAAAACGAACATAATCCTATGAATTGATCTACCAAATCGATAGACTCTCTTCTTTGTAGACTGTGGCCTCCTCTCTCTTTCGCTCATAGTTAAATCGCTCTTCCATGAAAACCAATTCTTTCATAGTATAAATGTAATAACTGTTACTATAAAAAGGGTATTAAAAATATTATATTATGTCAAGGTAAAGAAATCTAACTGAGCATTATAGCAATCCCATTTCACGTTTAAGTTTCGGTGATATTATAAGGCTTCTGGATTTTATCCTACCCTTAAAAATATTATTTCATTGATTGAAAGACTTCCAAATAGGATCATATAAAATTAATGTAATAAATAATGTATAATTAACATAATAAGCGTGAAAGCATATATATACTAGAAAACCACAGAAATTATTTCAAATACTGCAATAATTACTGTTCTTATAAGGAAAAAGCATGTGAATTTCGTGGCCACAAACACGAGGACACATGAGTTAACAACTCGACAAGAAGCATGTAAATGTAGATGGAATAAAAGAGTCACAACTCATGAAAAATGTTACACAAAAGTGACTACAAAGGTAAAATTAAGAGAAGACAAGAACTTTAACCCAAAAATTAAAAGATAGTGAACATGTTTGTTTGAGGCAAAAATATATTTAGGGTATTTTAATGTCCAGGAATGTTTCATGATATGCTGGAGGACAGATATTTTTTTAGAGTAACCCACCTGAGGAGTCCTGAGTTAAATTCAAGTGACGGGCATTCAAAAACCCCCTATAACACAGGCGATGCGATATTCTTAAAATTAGTGGGGAAACAAAAGTGTGACTGGTAAGTGAAATGGTCCTTTACTTTGAAGGTTCACACACAAACAAAATTATTTTGAGGTTAACAACCAACATCTACAAAAACTAAACTTCGAAAAGATTATTATTATGGTAATTATGAAGTTAGATGTGCAGTATACGGCAGGATGTTGTAAAGGCTACTATAATGGGTAGCAATTTAACCATTTGCCTTCCAGACTTCCAGTCTCTCTTGATCCAATAAATTTCGACCCTTAAACTGCTAATTACGGATTCCCTTCAACCTTATCTAATATTCAACAGGTAAAATATTGATTCGCCACTCCCCAAGCAGTAAGCTTTAAGCAGCTTCCCTTGCATAGAATATTACCCATGTCATTATGTCACACCAAGTGAAACATCTAACTGATTAATTATTAATAAATTCACCTCAACGACATTTGCGCTGAATCCTAAAAATCTCGAATTATTTCGTTAATAATATTATAAGTGGCTTCATATATCTAATAATCACCAATATTCTTTAGGGTCCTTAAATTACTTAGCCAGTTGTGCTTAGATAATATTTCAAATTATTGCGTACAGCAATATTAACAGTATGCCTCCATTTAAGTCAAAAAACGAGTAAAAAACAAACGTAACGTTGGAGTAAAATGCATATAAAGATGAAAAGAATCAGGACATTTACTGAATTGTAGAAACCCGTTTTCTGAATCATTAAGGAAACACGCAGGCACTTGGAGAGCTCCATAGAGAAGAGTCCTATTTTTATCTAATGGACGAATACTACTTTTTTTAACCAATTTCAAATAATTGATCTTACATTGAAGAAATATATTCGATTAAAATATATACTCAAACATTAAGCTTTCAAATAGCATTTGACTACTATTTGTGATCATGTTAAGAATATGCTTCCATAATTTCAATGAACAAACTTGACAATCTGTGTGTCACTGATTTCTGGTACTACATATCTTCCTTATCTCCTTTTGATATGTCTTGATCGACGTTTTCTAACAGTTCTTTCAAATAATTCCTCTCAGAATAAAATTCCGTATATATCGGATTTTCTATCCTCTATAGTTGAGTATTTTCACTTTTTTTATCCAAAATCATTTGGATGTCAACTATAATGGTCATTACGGGTTCGGAAAACAGGACCTTTCGTGGAAAAGTTTGGCTTGCTATATACGAGTACGGTAGTGATGAACAAATGGATGATAGGTCTATAACCTTGGTATTTTATTCCTTATCACCTATGCCTGATTATATCTATGTGATGATAATTATGAAGCTGACATTTTGCATTTTGAAAGAAACGGTTGTACGCGTACACTTAAAAAGTAATGATAAATAGATATAATAAGAAATTAGATAATCGCATGTAAATAAATCTCAATTCCAAATATATTCATCTCATTATAAAACAAAATTTTGTGGTAAGAGGATTTATAATATTAACAAGAGATAATCAAAGTCACTGTCAATCAAACATCATATCGCAAGCGGTTGGAAATACAGTGCATGTAAAACTTAAAATGTTCCGTTTTCAGGGTTTTTTTATTGTTTAAAGTTTAACTCGCCCTAAATTAAAAAGTACTTCTAGCTTATATTAGAGACGAGGATTCCAACATGGACATTTTCTGCTAATAACGCTTTAGACTCTGCCATTCTTTGTTTTTCGACCCGACGAATCTAATGTTAAATTTAAAACCCAAGGTTTTCCACCTTAAAATTGTTAATCGACTCATTTGAATTCAAAATATCACTCGACACAGGAGTTTCCAGTTTTATGAGAAAAAAGGTATGAGGCAAGAGCTGATTTTCAATATTTCAAAAATTTTAACATTATTTAAAATTAAAGATCAACCAATTATATTTAAAATTTCATTGCTTTGGAGATCGCGAAGAATATTATATACGTTTGTATACATGGTACATATGTGCATTTTCTTGCCTCAAAAAATTCCAATATGAAGTATACATGAAATTTAGCCCAAATTTTAACGTTCACTAGCAGCTTTTCGTATATGAAAAATATGTAAATATAATAAAGTAAATACATGTGAGAACAAGATTTGAGGTGGTGCATTCATGCCATTCCGGAATGCGTTTCTACAACAAGTACACTAAAGAGGTCCATTTAAAAACCTCGAGGAAAGAAACGCCTTTCAAAGCAATTCCGTTACCCAGCGGGAGGATCTGCACTCCCTTGACCGAATAGAAGACGGGTGGTGATAAGAATTGGCGAGCAGCTGAAATAAGATTCGTACCAATTAGTATGTCCTCCGCTGGCCGCAGCCTAAATATCCTTCCATCTGCAATTAGCATACCATTCACATCCTTCCCCCGCGACTATTTGAAATTCCTCCCCATTCGAGAGGGAATGCGCGGAGAAATTGCTCGCACGTAATTCCGCGCCGTGCCCTACCCCATTCTCCATCTCCCGAGGACTTACTCCTCCCAACCTTATTCCTCCATCCCCGCCTCTTGTGTATCTCTCTCTCTCTCTCTCTCCCTCCCTCCCTCACTCCCCCTTCCATCATTCCCCTTTCTTCCCGAGCCGGAACACTAGGGTCGTGGGCGATCCCTCTTCTCATTCCCTAGAATGGCAGGAGGTTAAGCGCGAGCGAGCAAACGGGCGTCGTCCAGTAGATTCGCGCCCCGAACCTTCGGCCACTTCCCGCGCCGCCTGATTCCCTAAAATATTCAGGGACGCGAGTCGAGTGCGGGGA
>WURS02045073.1:0-11137 GCA_011762765.2 Rhinocypha anisoptera | reverse complement strand
TTGTGAGGAGAGTGCTCGTAAAAAAAAAGGCCACGCCAAGTTGAGCGTGAAGAAAGTCTCCTTTCAGCGTCTCCAGGAGTTGTCTACTGTTCCTCGTTGTGGCACCACAGCTGCCGCCAATGATCTTTTAATGTGAAAGTATTTCTCTCCGCCAAACACGGGACGTTAATACGTCTTCATAAGTAACTAGAACGTCTACTCAATGGAACTGCAACTAATGTTTTCGTTTGCTAGAGCATCACTCAAAAATCTCCAAAAGTATTTTGGTCTTGGATTGGGAATTGTTATCGTATATATATATATATATATGGTTATGAAATACTATAGAATTAGGTGTGTGAAAATGCTTTGTCAGAGTTATTCCTAACGTTAAAGTATGCAGTGAAAATTGAATAGCTGGTGTCGGACTATATAAATTCCAGTTAATCAGCACAGAACTATTTTTTTAAAAATACCTTAATCCCTAAAAAATGGTGGCAAGAATCGGAAATCATATTCTTTGTATTTCGGCGCGTGGTATCACTCGTAGTACTACTGAGATAAAAATATAAACACCTTGGGCTTTCATGAAAGAGATGGTGGCGGTCGTTACATTGCGGAATTCCATCGTAGGTCATGGAAGTGGAAAGTTTGACCAATTGATTAAGTTTATATATTATATGTGGATTGCAAAGTTTTTCCTTTCCATGACCTACCTCCGTTTTCAGTAGAACAAACAATAAAATGGGTGATAGTAAGATAGCGACATTAACCTGATGACGCTAATAACATTATTCAAATGAAAATCTGTCAATGCTCTGTTAAGTCAATGTTCATAATTATACCTTATAGTTATTATTATAACCGGTACATTATTATATGTAGTGTAACGTCAAAATTATTTGTACCATTCTCCTCCTCGGGAGTAAACAAAAAAAAACGCGCACACTTCAAAAGTTACGTCTTTAATCTCTCGTGTCTCACTTCACAGTCCCCTCACTTCTCACTCAACAGTCCCCGCTATTCCTCCACAACAATCGCCGCTCTTTCCCTTAAACAAACACCAAGCAAAAACTTTCCAACAATCAACCATCCAAAATTCTACTCCACATCAAAAACAATGAAACAAATGGACAGTACACAACATCACAACAATAGGCCAGCAATAGGCCTGACGTTACAGTAGTTTAAAGTTAATATTTTTACGAAGTACCTTTATAGTTTCTATTTTTGGTGGAATTGCCTTTCATGTAAACGTCTACTATTTATAAATGACGATCAACAAATTGACCTTATATTAAGTGCAAAAATAATTAAATATTCGAAAGAATGGTAAATTAAATTTATTCATTGCTCCTCTTCATCAATCAATATGGACTTTTATTAAAAAATGTGCCGAAAATAACTCCAATTTTTCAAAAAATCACGTTTTATTGCAAATTATTTGGCAACAAATAACTTTGAACCATCATAGAACCTGGAGAATTAATAGCAAGGAAGTTTAAGTATCTCTATCTTAAGTAACGGAGTGACAATCAACGTTTTACGCCTTTTGAATAATGCTCTCTATGCTGAAGCCCTAATACTTGTTAATTTAGAATCCATTACAAGCCAATGAGATGATACTAAATTCTTAGAAATGGGAATTAAATATTAGAATATGGGGAGTTTAGAGTCACTCGATGTGATGAAAATATACCACATATTAAAGCAAGATATTAAAGACATATATTTTGAGATATGTTGTGAAAATTGTTCAGTAATATGACATTAAATTCTGTTCTGTTGGATATCAAGTGACCGACCGGGTTAGCCTGGGAATAGCGCGCTCGCTGGCTTTTATTATTTTTTTTTCGAAGTGGTGCGGAAAATGCATTTACTGACACAGCAGTGTACTGGCCACTACCGAATGACCCCAACTCTACATTCCATTAAGAACTATTCAATTTCCCTAAACACCACAGACCTAGTAAAGGACTATCAACCATGGCCATTGTCACCCTCTTCCCACCCAACCCCAACATGTCAAAACCTTTTTCCTGAAACCAAAACCTGAAATTCGTAAAGCAGGATGCCAAATAATCGCAAATTGCAACTCTCCTACTGAATGCATTTCCACTTGCAAACCTCTGGTGACTCAACTCCCATCTTTCATTCGCGAATCCTACCACTTCTTCGAAATTATGTGAAAAATCAATATCCCAACAACAAACATTATCTTAGCCACTGTCAATGTTACATCCCTCTAAACCTTTATGTCCCATGAGGCAGGCATTAAATCACTCTCCCACTTTCTAGGTAAACGCCTCCCCGCTCAGAAACCATCAATTAGTTTTTTGATTGAACTTTCAAAATTCATACCCACATCACCTTCACTTTCAACAACTCCATGTTTTTACAAACTGAAGGGGCATCCATGGGAACTGGAATGACACCATCCTATGCCAATTTGTTCACGGGGAAGCTTCAATCAGGAGTTCCTTGCCACCCAAGCACTGAAACCAGAAGTTTGGGTGAGGTAAATTGATGACATGTTTTTAATCTAGGTCCACGGCGAAGAGCCACTGAAAATATTTGACGGCACTCCCCCATCTGCTTCACCTACACCATATCTCACAACTCAATCACTTTCCTTGACATTGGCATCCACCTACAGAAAGACAACCAAACAGACACTTCGGTACATCTTAAACCCACAAACAAGCAACTCTATACAACTCCAAAGAGAGCCTATACAGTTACCTGAACAAACTACAGTCCTCCCTCACCAATAAACAATATTTTGATGCATTACTCCGAAAATGCATCTTGCCATCTACAACCAAATTCTCCCCATGCAAAAACAACACCTCTGAAAACAACCTCAACTTACACGCCACATTTTTCTCTGGAATCCAAAATCTCAATACAATTCTCAAGGAACTCTCTCCCTTGCTAACCACCAACATTAACATATCAAAAATAATAAATAAATGCCTTTCAGTATGCTACAGATGCCCACTGAACCTAGGAAACATCCTCAAAACCAGCCATTCTCTCTCATGCAAACATCAAATCGCATTCCCTCAAGTCCAACAAAAATTTCAAAGACCCAGATTCAAGACATGTCCATTATTTCATCCCATCACCAGCTTCTGCAGCCTGAACAATAACACTCCACATACCGTCTCCTGCACCACACCCATTGCAGTACATTTCTTACAATGGACTTCCTACCCTGCATTTTATGTAGGGGAATGCACCACACCCCTCTCTCTGTGAATCAACAACCACCACTCCTCATGCAAATGCATCTTCCACACCCGAATCCACAACAAAAAATTCGATGACTGCTTCACTGTCTCCTACCTGTCCATCGAAGTTTGCACTATAGAGATGGCCACCATATGGACCTTTCAAGGAATGGCGTTTGAACATCTACCATTAATTAATCCATTAATTCATCTTCAATCTCACAATTCACGATCATAATCATTTCCATCGCTCACATCACCTATTCCACCGCCCTCCCTTACATTTTTTTGCTTCTCCAACTTTCCCTGGCCATACTTCCCATGCAATTCATCTTCAATCACATAATTCATGATTATTTCCATCCTTCATTGTATCTAAACACCCCTCGCTATCTTTTATCCCTTCCACAACTCTCCCAGACCTTCACGCCCCATGCTTCCCAAGACGGCTACTGGTTTTCCCTATTCCCTTCTGTCCCCACCACATCGTCCCCTCTCCCACTCGACCCTCCACCACACCTACCTCTCACTCCTTCCCCAAAATTCCCTCCCCATACTCTCTCCTTGGAACATGGAGGCATGATGAGGCTCTCTCTCAATCTCCCTCCAAAGTCCTTTGAAGACACAGCAACAGCCGAAAATTTAGAAAAGTGTTTCTTCATTAACTCTTTCATGTTTAAAAATTATAAAATATTTCCTCACTCTCCTTTCAAGTTCATACTTAAAAGCAAGTACATATTTCATGCTCCTTAAAATAAACCATTCTTCAAAATGAGATCTCAGGAACATAAGCATTTCCTCTAAAGTGACAATAGTATATCAAAGTTAGGTAGTCAAAGTGAGTTTCATTACCAGTTTTGTTCCAATCAAAATACAAATATATGTTACCATTGTTCGTATGTATCCTTCTCTTTTGATGTTTTGATCTGTTAGGGAAGAAAAAAACTCCCTTGAATTCTCCCATGCTTTCATGGTCATCTCCTTGCTAGTTAAATTTTGACTATTATGGCCTTTTCTAGGCACGGAAGTGATTTTGTACATCAGACTCAAACCATAAACTTAAGGGTTCCACTACATGCATAGTGGAATGCTAAGTTTAATTTCTATTTAAGTTTGCCATAATCATCATATCGTAAAGTTTCAGCCTCACACATTAGTTATATCTTTCTAAAACCATGAACAAATAGCACACCTTGGCTTTGTATTATTATCAGGTATCTGCTCATTCATATTATCTTATTGTAAATGTTGTGAAAAGGAAAACTTTTAATTCAGTAGAATTTTAAAAAGTATTTCTTATATTTGCACATCAATAAGGCTTTATAAAGAGCACTAATTAACATTTGGTTTTTGGAAATTAGTATTTTTATTTATAGGGTACTTTGATGGCTATAGTCTTTTGCACCTCTTCAAATCAAAGAAAAAACCAACTTGGGCAAACACAAGACCCATGCCCTGGGCAGGAGTCAAACCCCTGACCTTTGGGTTAGCTGGCAAGCACTATCCCCCTAGGCTAACCTGGTCGGTAGATATTGCAAAGATTCTCTCCAAAGTTCTGAGGATAAGATGGGTTACATTGATGACATAACAATGTGCACCACACTTCACTCATGCAATTTCCAGTAATTATGGAAGGCTATGGAATTCTAGAACTCTTGTACATATTGTTTTTGTACTTGGCACATATACATTAAACCTCTTTTAATGCAGCATAGTTCAGAGGTCATTTATTAGTATTGCCGAGTCTGTTTATGACATTTATGGTGCTTGCATTTTTACAAAATATTTAGGAACTGTCAACTCTACGTATTGTCCTTTTTGAATAACTTTTTTGTATGCAGCAGATTTGAAGGTGTAAATTGATGTTTGTATTCCTTAATTTGAACAAAATCAAATAAAGAAATGGGAATTATGAATTAACTGTTAGTATTATAACATTAGCATTGGGGGCCATTAGATGATCCAACTGGCAGTAGAAGAGATAAATTGAATTCCATCTCTTAATTACTTAAAAAATTGTATAATTTGCCTTTTAAATAATATCGACGTGGAAAAAGGTTTTTGCAGATGAAAAAAAAATTATGTCGATAAAACTGATATTAATAAACCTCAGACCCATTTATGACTGCTTCAAATTTCACCAACCTCAAGTCTTAAGCTGTATCAATGAGAATCATTGTGCTACTGAAAAGTTACTGTAATACTCTTTTTCTGACCTTTTCATCGGAAAGTGGGAGGTGTACTCAGTATCTATTGAAGCCAAGCTTACATGAGCTGATTATGAATAGAAGTGAGCTAGTTTCTATTATTTTCAGTTAAAGTTGGTTGGATGAATAATTCATGTTTATTTACACCCTCATTTCTTTAAGCAGGCAAATCCATTTCAATGGTAATTTATGACTATTTGTGATTACAGCGCAAACCTTTAAAGTTTACAAAAATAAAATTTGTGATACCAAAATCTGAAATCAAAAGTTTATACATATATGTGTTTATGCCTCTGCAGCTTCACATATCTATTGTAACATGGGCCACTGTTGGAAGGAGCCATGTATGCCAGCATTACTTTGTAACCAATTCATGATATTGAGAATTTGCACTTTGTATTATCATTGCAGATTATGATAAGGAAAAATAAATACCAGAGTCCAGCAATTATAAAATAATGCTACAATATATACCTTTTCATTTGATGGTAACTTGCATTTAACTTATCTCCTTCAATGGGCCACCAGCCAAGTTTACTGAATAATTTCATGGGACACTATTATCTTTTCTCAGTTTTTGGAGGGAGACTTTCTGTGTATTTTATGTAATTCTCGAATTATCATCTCTGGATATCTCCACTTCTGTGAGTCATTCCTTTTGAATTTTTTAATATCTGTTCGCCAAAGGTATGAAGGATGATCAGTGTGAACTCGTCTAACTAGCAATATCATGTATCATCAATATACTCAACACTATGTTTTCCAAGAATGAGATAACAAATGCTAAACTCATATAGATGGCATCATAAGTGTCATTCCTTGATATAGTTACCATGGGTGATAAAGAACATGGGTGCATCCAGATTCGTGGTAAACTCCATTTACTTTGACAATATAACAGAAAATGAAGTTAATAATACAATTTAAAATCTAAATAATTCATCATGAACATACATTTATGAAATAAACAATGATATTATTAAATGAACTGCAAAATATATTTGTGTGCATATTTTCTCAACTTGTTTTCATGAAGTTATCTTTCCCAATATGGTTAAAGATAGTAAAGCTGTCCATTTGTTTAAAAAAGGTGATCATAAGGACCTATCGCTATACTACCAATTCTTTCAAAAGTGTTTGAAAAATTAATTTACAAGAGAATTGTCAGTTTCCTAGATAAATACAATTTAATTACCTGCCATCAGCATGGTTTCAGAAAAAATAAATCACCACACCAGCTATCTATGAAGCACTATGTGAAATCTACAAAACACTGGAATTTGTAATATACCTATTGGAGTTTCACTTGATTTAAGCAAAGCTTTTAATTGTATCAATCATGACCTTTTGTTCAAACTTGAAAAGCTTGGGATCAGGGGAAATACACTACAATTAATAGCATCCTACTTGAATAATAGAAAACAGATAGTGTGAAAACTCCAGGTGGATATATCTTGTCATCCCAAAACAGTATTACTCAAGGTGTTCCACAGGATTACATTCTCAGGCCCCTGCTATATCTGATTTACACAAATGATTTCCCAGACTGTAAAATCACCTCAAAAATGTATACAGATGATACCACTTTCACAGTATGGACAATGCTGTGGCCCATATTAAAAACTTCTATCCCTCTCTATGGAATGGTATAGGAGTAACGATCTAATTATAAAAGAAAACTTCACTATTATGCTTCAGGCTACGCAATTCATATGGATCTCAATATAATGTAAATTTCCTCAAAGAAACCTTACCTTATGAAATCAGGAAGAGTAAAGCATTTCTTGGTCTCTCTTTGGACTACAATCTAAATTGGAGCTCACATATTGACAAAATATGAAAAAACTATGTAAATCAATCTATGCTATTAGAATTATTAAGCAGCTGCAAAAAATCTCTACTATTGCTGTTTTAACAGTGTTGTAAATTATGGGTTAATTTTTGGGGCCAGGTCCCCATGTGCTACCTAATAAGAGTTTTCAAACTACAGAAAGCAACTATTAGAGCTCTAAATAATCTCCCACCCTGGGAAATTTGTCGAGCTTATTTTATTTCTGAACAAATTCTCACTCTGACAAGTATGTATATTTTAAATGCACTAAGTTTTAAAAAAAATATCCAGGTTACTTCTCTGAATTTCTAAGTGTAAATAACTATGGCACCAGAAAAGGTAATAAATACCAACTATCAACTCACAAGTATGCCGAGAAGTCATTATTATACACAGGCCTGAAGTTTTATAATAAACTTCCGGATGATATCTGTAAAATAGCTGATATCTCTAAATTTCGTGCAACTATCAAAAAATGATACTAATTAAAGCATATTATACAGTAAACGAATTTTTAAATGATGATGAATGTTTTTAAAATATAAGGCATTTCTTGCTTATGTAATTTGTACATTTGATTGGGTATGTATGTTTAATTCTCTATGGCATGATTTGCCTTGTAAACCGTGACTTATGTTGTAAAATTGAAGGTCAATAAATTATTATTATTATGTGTTAGTGATGCCAAGTGCTCTGAACACAGAAAAGAACATGAAATTATCTTTTTCTCTCCCACAATACTTTTATTCCAAGATTTGATTTTCATAGTGTCCATGTTATTCAATCCATAATATTGATAAACTCATAATGAGTTTCTGGTACTTGGGATACCAAAGGTACATTAATAGAGTGTTTTCTCATTTTCTTCTCCATCCTATGTGTCATTAGCCAAAATTCTGCCTTTGGGAGCAATTTCCCAACCCCCAGATCAATAGGGTGCCCATCCTCTATCCTCCTGTCTGTCAAAGAGGCCAAGCAAATATCACCTTCAACAAAAAAATAAAATCTTTTTACATCTTGATGTACTAGACTTAAGAGTAGAAAAAAGGGTCTTTAAAACTAATTTTAGGGGTGTGGTTTTACAGGGGAGTGAGATATGGGCCTAAGGAGTAGTAGAGAAGAGGAGATCGAATTCATTTTAAATATAGCGTTATAGGCATATGTTTATGAGCAGGCAGTTACAAATGAAAAACTTATTCAAAGAATAATGACAGCTTAGGGAATACCTTAGATGAGAAGCTTGCAAAGATTTTTGGAATCCTACTGAGGCATGAAGGGATCTTGACATTTATAATAAATGCAGGAAAGGTGAAAGGGAGGAGAAATAAAGTGACACCACAGGATCTGGGAGAGATGGTGAATGGGCTACATAGCATTGAAGCTGAAGAACAAAAGCAGTTGGTAGTAGCCACAAAGCAGTTATGAATTGAAAAGTAAAAAACAAAGATATGTGAATAAATCTAATGCACTAGGAACAAACTCTTACAAAGAAATTAATTAAATATGTTTGGCATCGATGTAGCTCGATAAGACGTGTCCTCAAAAGAATGCCGGTTTTAGTATGTATATTCTAAAAGGTTAAAACATGCCTACTAAAAGCCAGAATATTTACTTCTGGTATATTTTGTAGTCTGGCGATGACTTCTTCTTCGATGACTGTATCAGAAGGTTCATATATATTAAGACATTCATATTTTTGTAAGTTTGTAATCTCTAAATTAGTTTCCCTCTTCAGTTTTCCTAGTTAAAGAACTAGATACTTGCATTTTAAGTCTTTAAAATATATTGACTTGAGCTCTATGGGCATTTCCAGTGGGGTTCCAAGATAAGCCAACCTTGTATTGACAATAATCCCACATCGGAGGCAAGGCACGAATATAGGGCGATAAAGAGCGGAAAGGCTTAACCTGGCCATAAATGTAGGGGTAATCGGGACTCCTATTTTTGCCTTACTTCATTTGTTATAATCATTAAATTCTTCTTCATAGACAGATACTTGGCACGAACAAACTTTTCTCAAATGTTGACTGGAGTGAGGTACAAGTTACAGTGAGGTATAATCAAAAGAAAATGTGAAAGACAAAAATAAAAATTCAGTTAATATCCTGAAGGTGGATGCTCGAAGGGACGGTGGAACTTAAGCACATATTGAACATCTTTCAGAGTGTGCAATTCCCCACATCCCATTACAAGGCGGGCCATTGATTTTGGCTTCTCCTAGCGGTCCACGCCACGGAGTATAATTATATATGGTACATATATGATTCATGGTCCACGCAGTCAAAAAAATCACTCGGCTTGGATTTAGCTGGAGGTATTTGAAACAGAGTTCCTCGTATAGTACAGGAAAGCACTACCCGCCTGGCTACCACGCATTCTCAGAACTCGAGCTATCGATAAATATTTGCTGTAAAATAATCAAGATCGGGTTTTGTTGTTGCATGGGGTTTCATTTCTGCAGGAAGCTGTTACTTTCCGTAGCGACTAGCGGTTGATGGACCGAGCCAACCACCACTTCTCTGGGCCAGGATGGTGAGGGGATCACTTGCAAATGAAATACTAACTCATGGGAAATCGAAAGATAAATGTACTTTTTTAAATCAATGAATCCAATGACTCAAAGTAGAAAACACGCAAACACTGCCGAACCCATTGTGTGCTTTGGGAGAAGAAAAAAACTCTTTACGAATACGTGATAAAGTATTTAGAAATAACTGTCATTGACTGAGGAAGTGATGCACATAAGAAATGAAATGATAAAACTGCAACATTCTATTGTGTTTACTCAGCGGTTGTCCATTTCCCCCTCTCAGCACCACCTCAATGAAAGCAGAGGGCTTCGTGAAATTCATCTTTGAATTAACGGTGCATGTATATGTAATGATTTATCATAATCTAATTAACTTCAATGAATTAGTGAGATATAATAAACTTAAATTTAATGAGAATTTTTTTCATAAAAATTCAAGTGAAGGCCAGGAGAAAAATTATGAACTTGGGGGTTGTATGACACGAATAAATAGATAGAAATATATTTGCGTAAATCACGACAGCTTTTTAGGTATCATTGTGTGGAGAGAAAAAACGATTGACTGATCAACGTTGAAATGCACATTTCTGTTGTCATGGGAACATTTAAAAAAATAGTTTTAATAGGTAGGTATGCATGGTCTCCTGTCATCAAAATCCATATTGAAATGAAAACCTTATTCTTTAACTAATAAAGTTTTGGAAAATATTTTAGCTTTCCTTCAGTTTGTGAACACTGTAAATGAATGCACTGTCTGCTTACCAAAATTGAGGAGAAATTAAACATATCGAAAACCGACTCAGCGGGTCGAAGTAAGAAATCACGCCCTCTCACCGTCTTTTTGCCTTAAATAAGCTACCTTCCTTCTCCTCTATGGAAAATTTGTGGCACCGATTGTCATCCTTTAATTAATGAAAGTAGATAAGGAGTAAGAGGTAACTCGGGTGAAAATAAGATAATATTTCAATCCAAGGACGTGGGCGGAGAAACTCACGGTGCTACAAAAAACACACGCACGATCACTTTTAAAGGTTAAGTTTTATTCGAAATCAATTTCCTGCTGGAGCGTGCGTTTCGAGGAAATGCTCCACTTTTTCCGAGAAAGGAACGTACACAAGGAGTCCTGTGGCCTCTTTGTCTGACCTAATATATATATTTGTCGGGCGAGCGGCGGGGAAGGAGAGGAGTTTGGGGTGGGAGGGAATCGGAAAGGGGGGGAGGAGGAGGGGGTGAGGACGTAGGACCCAGTGTCGGTCGGTGGTTTTGAGGGGGATGGGGTGGGGGCGGAGAGGGGAAGGAGGAAGGGAAGGAAAAGGGGTCTTTCCCCCTCTCAGCCTCTCGGTTTAGATCGGAAGAG